>CAIGRP010076828.1:0-11472 GCA_903798385.1 Fraxinus cuspidata
CCTAATGAGACCTCTTTCCAAAGGATGTAAGCCCCAACTAACTGGCTCTACCCATTTGGCAAAATCATGGGCGACGACATAAAATTCCTCAGTACCCCCCTAAAAAAGGGGGTGCAGAGGCAGACGGCTCCTGCTTCAATCAGGAACTCACTGAAGGCAACACAACCCGGCCTCGAAAAGCAGGCTCGTTCATGGGCCTCAAGAACTATTAACTCTACATAATGGGGGATACATTATGTACTTCTTAGTTCGGCTAATTTAGTAGGAGTTATGGAAGATGGGATTTTAGCAGCCCCCCAACCTGCCTCATAATCCATAGGCTCCTCATTCATACTATACTCCTCTGACCTTCCCAACACAGACTCCCCCCCNATAATGGGGGATACATTATGTACTTCTTAGTTCGGCTAATTTAGTAGGAGTTATGGAAGATGGGATTTTAGCAGCCCCCCAACCTGCCTCATAATCCATAGGCTCCTCATTCATACTATACTCCTCTGACCTTCCCAACACAGACTCCCCCCCTCCTCCCCCGAACCTGACCACTGTAACGGCAATTGACGCCTCGGAAGGCATGTTTACGTTAAGAAGGATGTAAAAAGTTGTATAAACGTCACAAAACTAGAAGAGATGTAGAAAATTTCCCTCCCTTCTCGCCAAAAAATACCTACGCAAATGGAGATTCAGGAGAGTTGTCGGAGTTCAAATGCCGAAAAACTAAAAGAGAACAGTAGGAAATTCGAAGAATGTTTTGCAAAGGTAAAGTTATAAAATGATGAGGATTTTGGTTTTTATACAAAATGGAAGTTAGATCCCAGCCATTGGATCGAAACTCATTCAATCGAAGCCACCCAAAAAAGGGTTCAATCTGAACCACAGAATTTAAACAGTTTATGAGATCAACGCCTCTGATCTACTCGTGGAATGCATACGTTGGCCTCAGCGCATAAACACCTCTCGCAAGTTACACATGCTCATAATTGGTTATCATTGCGCATTTAATGCATCAGTCGTACGTGCATTGGAAGTTGTCTTATTACAACTATTCTACCTCGTGAATGTACAACAGCCGTCAAATCATGCACACCAATATCAAAACTAATTAATAAAGTATTCAACCTCGACAGTTCAGCAAGTGCTTGCCTCAACTCCAAAACAAATTCAGTTACCTTCTAAGGTATTGAGCATCGGCAGTTCAACAAGTACCTGCCTCATCTCTAAAACAAATTCAGCTAGCTTCTAAGGTATTGAGCATCGGCAGTTCAGCAAGTACTTGCCTCATCTCCAAAACAAATTTAGCTAGCTTCTATGGTATTGAGCATCGGCAGTTCAGCAAGTACCTGCCTCAGCTCCAAAACAAATCCAGCAACCTTCGAAGGTATTAGAAATTTAGATCAACTATCAACTCCATGCACATTATAAATATTTATGTCTGGACTTGGGGGACTAGTGATAGACCACAAATTTCAAAAACCCTTTTTAAACATCATTGCTGAAGTCCAGGCTCATAAATAATCACACATGGACTTAAGGGACTATTGTTATGACTTTTTACTAGGGACTGTCACGTGCCAGTTAAAATTAAGCCCTGGGACCATACCCAACCGAATTGCCTTGACTCCTTCTATATACTTTTATCCGATGCCCTGTTGTTTAGCCGAGGCCCAATTCATTCTGAGGCGCAAGTTGGATCCAATGCTCTTCAGCTCCTAACGGCGCACGTGCAAAGATTGAACTCATGATGAAGATCTTTTTCAAATGATTGATGTGACATTTGTAAAAAGTGTATTTGTGTCCTATTTTGTCAATGTAAGAACGTTAAATGCTTTGAAAAGCTAGGAAGATCAACCAGATGGCTAGGACTTGATGCCTTAGTCGAGGAGATGAGGCCACGTGTAATTTGATCCAAATGTCACCATTCCATTTGTAACACTATAAATAACCCCACCATGTAACAATTGAGGACTAATGCAATTTCATACACTTGAAGTAATATTTTACTCTCATTGATTCATAAAAAATCAGATTCAAATTTTGTTTTTAACGATTGATTCTTATCATACAATCGTGTCTCGTTTATATCGCAGAACCCGAATGAAAACGTCTCGTATCGTTAAGTTGTTCACACGTCCAATTTCGGAGCGATCTCTACCGTTGATCTATCTTTACGTGTTGGAATTTGGTTTACGTATGCATGAGTGGGCCCAACATCTGCTGGTAATGTTTTTTGAGGTCAACAGCTTTCAACGTGATTATAGACACATAAAATACGTGTAATCTTAACAACATTGGTGGTATTACGATCTAGTAATCCTAAGTCACCTATATAGTATCTCAAAATGCCTAACAAAATGGTGGCTACATTTTTCGTTCTTTTCAAATCTTATTATACCATTCACAGGTATTCCCCTAAATGACCATGTCACCAACAACAATTTTTTAATGCGTTCTTCTTTTGTCACCAGACTAATGATATATTGGAAACCACTATTGTTGGCAAGCTCAACTCATTGAGGGCATTCATCCCAAGTACCTTGAAAGTCAACAACACTAGCTGGAAACATGTCCTCAAGAATTTCAATTTTCCTCATTGTCTGTCCATTTTTTTGCAAGTAGAGTAAAAATTAAGAGTAATGCTATTCATCCCCACTGAGTTGAGCTACAGTCTAAGTGACAATTACATGATTCATTTAATTATGTGCCTATTACCTTGTGTAGGCTCTTACTGTTGATTTTTAATTTGTCATGTGGATTTACATATGTAATTAAGTATGTATTAAATGTTATCTTGAAGTTGAGACCAATTAAAAAGATCTAATAAATAATTAAAGTTATGGACTTTGAGCATCTAATTACAGTATGGACCTAAATATGCGTTGAGCTCAATCCTTTAGAATTGTATTTCATGTTAGGCCGAAATACAAATGGGAAAACATAAATAGGGTTAGGTATCCAATTCTTATGTGATTGTCATTCTATATGTCATCCCATCAATACAAAAACATTAAGAGAGAATATATTGAAAAGGAAGATCGAAAACCTACAATCAAGAATAAAAAAGCAAGATCAAGAAGCTGTGATCATTAATGCGAAAATCAAAAGCCAGTAATAAAACATTCTCAATAAATTAAGGTATGTTCTGCACTTTATAATTCTCTTGGTAAATTCACCGGAGGCATCTTGGCAATAAAGTATTTAGGTTTTCAAGTTCTTGAAATTTGAAGTTTTAATAAAATCTAAAAAGTAGTCAGAGCAAGATTCATGTTAAACCATTGAGATTTAAGAAAGAATTTTATAGTTGAAATTCATACTTTGGATTTCAAAATTTTAGAATGTGAAATTTAGCTCTAAATTTCAAAATTTTAGGGACTGTTCTATTTGTGTTTCAGTTTTGAGTTTTGAATTTATTTTGAGTTTTGTGTTTTGATTGTTCATTTTGAAATTGTTGAAAATGTGTTCTTTTTAGTATTTTGAAAAATTGTTTTGAAAACACCAAAAATGGGTTTTGAAAATTTTGATTTGATTATATTGAAAACACTCAAAATGACAAATTTGTCATTTTGAGTTTTCTTTGTAAAATTTTAACTTGTTTTCAAAAACGCATTTTCAAAAATGGGAAATAGAACGCGTTTTTACTATTTTGAAAAATTAAAAATAAAAAAGGGCTTGAAAATGATAAAGAGAACATGCCCTTAGATTTATTTGGGAAAATTCTCGGATCTACAACATCACCCAAAGCTGCACGCCATGTTTGGGCATTGTGGTATTGCGTTTCAACTTCTCTGGCAGCGGCGCGATGCTGTTTCCACGTCATGACTCTGCATAAGCGCTACAACGCCCAAACTGCGACACTATGTAATTGATTTTTTTTTAGGAAAACAAAAAGAAAATTAAAAATAAAAAGGAGGGCAATCGAATTTAAATATTGGTGCTAAAGTTTATTTTGGATTTCTGATATTCTAAAATAAATTCATTGAAGTAACATTTTATCAAAGTTACCTCTTTATCTAAATTGATTTATTTGAAATATTAGAATGGTTGTGTGTATGTTATACATGCAAATATTCACCAGCTCAAAAGAAAAAGAATATTTGTCCAAATTACATGGACGTCTATTGTAATAAATATGTGACAACTGTAAAGTTTTTATGTGAAGAATAAGTAGGTTCAAAGATAGATTTAGTGTTTGACATATTTTATTATCAATATTTGATTACTATACCAAGAATACCATTTACAAATTGATATTTCTGTCCAAAAATTAAATATCATTGTTGTGTTCAATCTCTTGTGATAGGCCCATCATTATTTGAATTTATTGATTGTTCAATATAGATTCTCGTGTTAACATATTGTTTAGCTTGAAGTTCTCTATTCAATTAATCCATTTACTTTTACTATGTCTGTCAACATCAACTCAATTCTTATGCTTGAACTAAATTTTAAGGACTGGAAAGAGAACGTTCATATCGTTCTTGGCTACATAGATTTAGACCTTACTTTAAGAACTGAACAACCCACACACTTACGGATAAAAGTTTAACTAATGAAAATGGGATTTTGATAAGTGGGATCATTCAAATTACATAAGTCTTATGAACATGAATCGTGAAATTTCAGTAACATTCAGCGGCGCTTATCCAATTAGGTAACTACTATTAAGGAATTTCTTAAAAAACTTGAAAAACGTTTTCTGAAAAATGATAAGGTTGAACCTAGTACGCTTCTGACAAACTTAATTTCACTTAAGTACAAGGCTAAAGAAAATATACATGAGTACATCATGGAGATATTTGTTAAATGTATTAAAGCTTGAGCTTCCTGATGACTTACTTGTGCATTTGGTTTTGATTTCTCTTCCTGTATAATTCAGCTAATTTTAAGGTCAATTCATTTGTCAAAGGAGAAGTGGACTCTTAATGGTCTCATTTTATATTATGTGCAAGAAGAAGAACGGATAAAGTAAGATAGAACTGAAAGTGCTCACTTGACAGATACCTCTAAGATCAAGTTCGAGAAATGAAAGAATAAGGAAGCTGCATTTGGTCTAGTTCAAAAGAAACAACAAAAGCCTAAAAATGATTAACTATCTAGCTATCACTTTAAAAAAGAAAATTGGAACATATGAAGAGGGATTGTACTAAATACCATACTTGGCGTGTAAAGAAAAGTACACTTCTCACTTTGATTTGTTTTGAGTTTAATTTAGTTTCAATACCAAATCATACTTAGTGGATAAATTTCAATATCACTACTCGATTAAGTGTGTCTATACATGGTTACATGAACAGGAAAAAGTCAATTGATGCTTAAAGATTCATATATATGGGCGATGGTAAATTAGTTAAAGTTCAAGCTATAGGGATTTATTGGTTATCATTAAAGACTGGCTATTATTTGAATTTGAAAGAGACATTTGTGGTACCGTGTTTTAGACAGAATTTGGTTTTTATTTCTACATTGGACAAATTATGTACGCTTGTTCATTTGGAAATATTCAATTTATGTCTCTTTCAAATTCAAATGTCGTAGGTACCAGTTTTCTCTGGTTATGATAACATATATTTGCTTAATAAGGTTGCATTTTATAGTGAAACTTTGCATCTTAATTCAAGTGGTATTAAACGTAAATTAATTAATGAGAATTCCGCTTCAATAAACATAAACAATTAGGTCACATCTCTCAAAGAGAAGTGAAAATTTTGTGTCAGAAAGAATTATTGATCCTCCTTAATTTTTTAGACTCGGGTTTTTGTGTTAATTGTAATAAGGGAAAACAAATAAATATAAGGAGATTAGGTGCTTATAAGATTTCGAATGTTTTAGAACTAATTCAAATGGATATTTGTAGGTTATTTCTTTTAGCTTCTTAAAATGGTCAAAGTAATTTATTATATTCATAAACGAATTTTTCTAGCTATGGCTACTTATATCTTATTCATAAGAAATCTCAATCACTGTACTTGTTCAAAGCTTACAAGGTTGAGGTAGAAAATCAACTCAACAAGATAATTAAACACTTCAGATTTGGCCGTGGTGGTCAATACTATGGCATAAACGACGGATCAGAAGAACAACATCCAAGGCCTTTTGCTAAATTCCTAGAGAAATGTGGAATCATCCAACAATGCACTATGTTAGGTTTTCCTAGCATGAATGATATTATTGAGGGATGAAACAAAACACTCAAGGATATGAAAATGATTACGATTAGTCATTTTACCTTACGAGAATCTCTCTAATAAGAAGCACTAAAAATTTCATATCAAATTCTCAATAAAATTCCAAGTAAAGCAACTATCAAAACAACTTACGAGTTTTGAACAAGCAAGAAGTCTAGTTTGAAGTATTTACACATTTGGGGTTGTCCAGTTGAGGCAAGGTTTTATAGGCTAAAAAAAAGGAAACTAGACTTCAGAACCATAAGTTACTATTGGATACTCTAAGAGGTTAAGGGGTTACAAATTTTCGAGATCCCACTATGAGGTCAATTTTCGAAACGAAAAATGTCTGATTCTTTGAGGATATGAATTTTGTAGGGGAATATAAGGATTTAAAGTTATGAATTTTGTCTTTGAAAAAGAATATGTATATATCTCTTCTGTTGCAATTGATAATTATCAGGATTATGGACAAATTCTTGCTCCAAATCTTATTAATAAGTAATTTTGGATCAAAACAATATTACAAAACTTCATATACATAACCAAGAGATTATTCCAGAAGAATAAACTCAACAACCTCAATAATAGATACCATTAAGAAAACCCATTAGAGAAAGGAATCCGATAACTTTATAGTATTTCTCCAAGAAAATAAGGGTGGCATTGAATTGGTAATATCCAAGTAACTTTCATCAAGTAATGCAAATGATTACTTTCAAAGGGTGGATTGATGCCATTAATAAAGAGCTAAAGACAATGAAAGACAATGACATTTGGGAACTCATCCCATTATCTGAAAGTGTGAGACCAATTGGTTATAAATGGATATTTAAAACCAAGAGGGATTCAAATGATAATGTGAAGAGATATAAGACTCGTTTTCTTGCAAATGACTTTATTCAAAAGGAAGACATTGACTTTAAAGAGACTTTCTTTTTGATTTCTACGAAAAAAATCTTTTAAGACTATTATGACACATTTTGATTTGGAGCTATGTTAGATGGTTTACAAATTAAAGAAATCATCTATGAGCTTAAGTAGGCTTCTCATCAATGGTATCACAAATTTCATCAAATAATTATCTTGTTTAATTTTGAAATAAAAGCAAATGATGGTTGTGGCAAGTTTGGTGGGAGAAAGCATATTTATCTGGTATTGTATATTGATGATATACTACTTGTCTGCAATATATATGCTTATTGTATGAAAACAAGAGATTTCTGTTATGGAATTTTGAAATTAAAAATCTTGGTGACGCATTTTGTGTGTTAGGGATACGAATACACCAGGATCCTTTTCGAGGTATTTTTGAATTATCACAAAAGAGATATATCGATGAGATTCTTAAAATATTTAGGATGTAGGAATGTAAACCAAATAATACCTCTATTGCTAAGGGAGACAAGTTTAGTCTTAATCAATGCCCTAAGAATAAACTTAGGGCCTGTTTGATAGCATTTGTTTTCCTTAGAACTAAGAATTTATTTTCCATTTTCTGACTTTTGCCTTGTTTGATGGGAGAAATTTTCCGTGGAAATCATTTTCCCACTTTCCTTCACACGTGCACTTTTTCCTGCTTTTTGATGAATTTCATTTCCCACCTTTTATGTAGGTTTTAGTTTTCCTTCTTTTTTTTTTTTTTTGCAATAAAATCATTTTCCCACTTTCCTTCACACGTGCACTTTTTCCTGCTTTTTGATGAATTTCATTTCCCACCTTTTATGTAGGTTTTAGTTTTCCTTCTTTTTTTTTTTGGCAATTGAAAAAAATTCTAGACATAATTGTAAAAAAAAAAAAATATCACATTTATTGACAATTTCCATACAAAATAAAGTTGAACGAATGATATTCGGTATGGTAGCATTTGAAACAAATTGTAGACCTAATGGCAAAAATAAATTATTAGTTTAATGAACAACTTCCATAAAAATGAAGCCAAACGGATATCAAACTTCCAACATTTTCTAGTTGATAATTATACCAATCAAACACAATTAATTACAATTCCCCTGTAATTCATTTTCTTTATATCCAAATTCTACATTTGCAATCAAACGGGCCCTTAGAGAAAATGAAATGCTGAAAATTTCGTATGTGTCAACAGTTGGGAGTTTAATGTATATTCAAATTTTCACATGTCCACATAAATCATTCCAATAACTCTGGGATGGACATTTGGAAAGTAGTCAAGCGAGTTATGCGGTATCTACATAGAGAAAAAGATTACACACTACAACGAATCAGACAAATTTGAGATCTTTAGTTATTTTGATTCTGATTTTGCGGATGTCGAGATAATAGGAAATCCATATCGAGCTATGTCTTTCTACGAGTTGGATGAGTAATATCCTCGAAGAATGCTAAGAAGACATTCATAGTTTCTTCAACCATGTAAGTGAAGTTTGTAGCATGTTATGAAACATCCAATCAAGGAATATGCCTGCGAATTCTAGATGGAATTGAAAAACCACATAAATTACTATGTGACAATAAGTCAGCAATCTTGTATTCAAACAGCAATAAGAGTTCAATAAAGTCTAAGTTTATAGACATCAAATTCATAATTGTTAAAGAAATAGTTCATAATAATCAAATTACTGTAAAACATATTGAGACAAATTCTATGATAGTAGATCTATTTACTAAAGGGCTACCACTCAAGGTTTTTCATGAGCACACTGCTCACATATGTGTTATATATTTTGATGAATTCTAGTTTAGTGGAAGTTTGTAATTTTGGATGTTTTAATCACGTGATTTTGTTTGTGGACATTCAAGTTTATTTAAGAACTAGAGTATCAATTTTCACTCTGATTAAAGTTTATGATTTTATCTCATTAAAGAATCAGATGAGGTCACTTGGAAATATATATGTTTGAATCACATTATATGTAATCTCCATACTGCACATCCATACTTGATCTATGTCATTTGATTGTATTGATATACGTGACCATTGATGGTTTACTTAAGATACTTATAACGAAAATCGTTTTGACCCTATATTAACATAATTAATAGACGAAATTGTTTGAAAATACTTTTAGTTATGATAGTAAAAGTTTTGAGCTTATAAGATTATGCACATTTACAAGGTAACATACGAGGCCTAAGTGAGAGATTGTTGGGAAACATAATTTGTCATGTGGACCTACATATGGAATTAATTATGTATAAATGATATCTTAAAGTTAAGTCCGTTTAAAGTGATTTAATAATGAATTAAAGTTATTAAACTTTAGACATCTAAATAAATTGTGGGCCTAAATATATGTAGAGACTGAATTTATTAGAGTTGTATTTCATAATGGGCTGAAATACTTATGAAAACAATAAATGGATTATGGTCCTCAATTCATAGAGGATTCTCATTTTTTGTCGCATCTTATCAATATAAGAATACAAAAGAAAATATATTAAAGAGGAAGATCCAAAAAACCATAATCAAAATCAACAATAAAAGAAAAAGAATCTAGAAAAATGATTGAAACAATCAAGATTAAAGAGCAAGAAGTCAAAATTAAAGAGATTGCAAGTTGATATTCAAGATTCAAAGTCATGGATTAATGTATGTTCCACATTAATTAATTATCTTGATGATTTGACATGAAGATCTTGATAATAGATGAAGTTTCATAAATTTTAAGCTTTATAAATATTCAACGTGATTCTCTTTATCTATTCATGATGTCCAATTTGTATTTTTTTTCTCAGCAAAAGGAGATTTATTCCATTAAGTAAAATACGTGCAACATGTAAATCTGCAAAACATACGTGTAAAGTTTAATTTTATCAAGAAGTAAAAAGGCAATTTTGAGTAACTTTCTTCTCTCTATTATAATTCTTTTTGTCTAGATCGTTAAATCTAAATCAACAATTTAGTTTTTTTTTTTCCCTCTTTTTTTAAGGATAAAAAAGGATTATTTTTCTTACTCTTGGACGTGGTGCTCGACATTATGCATTATTACATGTTGACGTATTCATAAGGCATAATTTGAGTTGTGATGTTAACTTATGGGCGTGGAAAAGACAGTCATTAATTGAAAAAATTAAAGAAAAAATAGATCAAACCATTTCTTTTAGTTTTCCTACTCACAAATCAGATATTTATTATAAAAAAATTAAGTTAAATCTTATAATAATATCTCAATTTATATTTTAGCGAATCTCAATAATTAAGATAAAATATATAAAATTTAATTTTGAAATTCAAATTCCTCCTATTTCAAACTATACCATCTTTATTGTGACGTGGAGCGAGAAAAAGCATCCTTGCTGTTTAGAATTTCTTCCTTATTTCATTTTTTTGGGTCACACGTTATAAATTTCTTCGACCTACATTAATCCACCTATTTAAGCTTGTATATTCTCTACTCACAATTTCACAGTCCAGTCAATAAGGAAGAAATAGATGTCATATTTCACGTTTGTCTAGTAGTCATATAACACTAGTAAGTAGCAACACTTGAAGTTGTCGGAGACAAGACATAAAGTCGGCCAATTTTTTATGTATTCGTCACAATTTAGAGGAAAAATGAATTAAAAAAAAAAGTATATCACATAACATAAGGTATAGACAATGAAGGCCACAAACGTAACTCACACAAGTAGAGACATGGACAAATGAATTAGAGGTAACGAATAAATTTACACGAATAATATGGGGAATTATTCAATGAAGGTCACCTAGTAAATTTAGCATGTTATTTCACAAGTCACATAAACACTCATATTAGATGTCACAGCATACGCCAAATCATTATTCATATTTCTCTATACTGATAGAGGGAAAAATAATATCGATTTTTGACAATAATTCCATTTTGTTCATGTACACAAATGGTAGTATAGATGAATATGGAGAGAGAATAAATATTTTGCTGAAATTTAGGATGAATTATGGTAAGATAATTATATATATATGTGTATATATATATACATAGTTTTCTTCAAAGATTTTCTTGAACATTTTGAATTTTATTTTCTCTATTTAGGATTATTATTCAACCTGGGCTAATTAGTAGATTTCGAAGATGATGGTTCTTGATGAAATCTAGCGAATACATCTTTCATATTAAAAGATTGAGAAGGAGTTTTTGAACTATAAGGAAATAGTTGAGAAAATTTCTTTTTCAACTGAGTAAAAAAATCAGCATGAGCTTCTTCTTGTTTCTTTGAAACTTGAGGAAATTTTTCATTCTTCTTTTGTTTGATCCAAGATTCAACTGCTTTTGGACAACAGTTTGTCTCATGAAATTTAGACCACCATTTTATTTTGAAAATAATAGACTTCTGACTCTTCTTGCTC
>CAIGRP010076835.1:0-30233 GCA_903798385.1 Fraxinus cuspidata
TTTTTTTTTTTTTCATTTAGTCAAAGGAAGTCTTACAGTCAAAGTTAAGTTACAGTTGCCTTGGTGATGGGTCCAGTGTCTAGCTGGCACTCATCATCGGCTCACGTCACGTCTTGAGTTGAATAAGGAGTTTGAGACGGGTCGTGATAGGTACGATCTCAAGATGAGGGCACTGGTGCTGATCATGGTGCGAGCAGCTCGGTATCCGTTGATGCACCACAGAGAAACTTCATTGAGAATATTAGCTCAAGCAATCAGAACCTTGATGATGTCCATTCTACCTGATGATCACTTTCCTAGTAGCGCAATGAAGGAGGAGAGGAGAAGGAGGAGGAGAATGAGGAGAAGAAGGAGGAGAAGGAAGAAGAAGGAGAAGGAGAAGAAGAAGGAGGAGGAGGAGGAGAAGCGAAAGTGGAATGACCAGAATGGTGATCCAGAGCACTTGGAACGAAAGAGACTTGAGAAGGAGAAGCGAAAAGAGAAGGAGATGGAGATGAATGACCAGAATGGTGATCCAGAGCACTTGGAACGAAAGAGACTTAAGAAGGAGAAGCGGAAAGAGAAGGAGATGGAGATGGCTAAAATTCTATACGGTGAGAATAAAACTGCAGATTCTGTTGGATTGCGAATTAATTTAGGTCAAATGGGGAAGCCAAGCAGCAAACTTCATTGAAATTGGGGAGTAATAAAAACTCGAGCAGGATTCTAACAGAAATGGCGGAAGATCCTGCAACTATGTTGAAACCAAGTGAAGCCTGAGCCCCAACAGACGTAAACACAACGGAAGGCAGTGCAAGTGCACGGCAACCTAGTATGTCTCATAAAATTAAAATCAAGTTTGAGAATAGAATGCTTGGAAAACCATGAGAATTGCACGATTTGTGTATGTAAATTGTTTGACTGCTGTTTGGTTTAGATTTGAAGCTTAGCCAGGCAGCCATTATAAGGAAATCGATGTACGGATTCTCGATTAAGAAGCACAATATTTCTTTTGCGTGTTAAAAAATTTGAAAATTTAAAAACACTCCATACGAATTTTAGTCAATTCAAACAAGTGCTAAACGATGACCTTTAAAATGATCCATTCTAACCTCTTATGTTTTGTAAAATGGATAAATAATCTCTAATCTATCTAGGGCCCGTTGGAGATAATTTACTGAGGACAGAAAGAGATAATATGAGCAAGAGACATTTAGCTTATTAGCCAATCTTGTCACAATGGTGGAGCTAAGTGCGGGCAAGTGGGTAAGATCTCACTGAAATTTGAGAAAAAAAATGTATATGCCTTTTTAAATTTAAAATATTATTTATGTTTATGTTTGAAAGGTTTTCAAAAGTCAAATTAAGTCCATTGAATTCGATGTTCTGACTTGTCACTGCTTGTAGAGTGCAAATTTAAAAAACAAAGACAATCTAAGTCAATTATAAGTGTGCTAGGTCTCTATTTATAATGGCTATTCATCAGACAAAATTAAGTAATAGAATTGTAATTAAAGTGAAAAAAATTAATGATTGGTAGCATAGTCATTGGAGGAGTCAAATATGTCTAAAAAAAATCATATATGATGAAGTCAAATGAGTACCAAAGTGTTGCACAGGTTTTGGTCCAAAATCTCAATCACAAGTTGCGGCGTATTTTTCACATAGAAAATATTTGAATTTGAAAAATACTATTACATATAAGAATTGTATCCCTTTGAGTTAGATTTTCAACGCATTTTGAATCAGTTTAATCGGATATCAAGAGAGAAAAGTATGAATAAAATACTGACTATTGCTCAGTTACTGCTCGTTTGGAGCTCGAGCGGCATGGTTATTCGAGGAGCAATAAAATTCGATTTTCAAGTAGATTTTGAGTTTATTTTCATTCCAAACACTACCCATTATAAATATATACCTATGAGACGTTCAAAAGTGTGGTTGGACAATATTTTGATAATAGAGATCATTCTTTGAAAATCCAAATATCATTTCATTGATCCCTTGATTCAACCTCCTTGTACATATTCATCATATTGAATCCCAAACATTGTCCCAATATTGGTTGAGAAGCAATTGTAGCAGCTTCGTTACTCATTAAGCCTTTTATAACACAACATATAAGTGCTTTAAAACAGGACGAAACGTGCTCTAGATTTCAAGGAATTTCCGCGTTTTCGTAGATTAGCATAACAGGGACACACATTTTTGTTGCCATAAGTTCTTGGCATATCACGCGACTTGCTGCATCTTCTTGTGCATTCATGACTACAATCTGTGTGTTTTATACAAAATAATCAGAACTTTGTAATTTCTATTAAATGATGTATGTGAATTTTTGGAAAAGAGGGAAAACCAAATTATATAATGTTACTTATATTTGGTTGTGGGTTTTTCTTGAGAAGGCCTCCTAAATTTCCTGCTTCATCTACCTAAATGCAAAAGGTTGAATTCCAAGAATTGGCATTATTTTGATTTAGAGAAGTAGAAGATGTTGCGGATTAAACCCTAATCCCTTCTTTCCGACCAACTTGAACAGAAGGAAAGAAAAGAAAATTTACAGATTTATAGCGATTCATATTCAAGACGCGAGATTAACATGCTTTCACGATAATGGCAACACGTATGGCCCTTATAAAATCCTAAATATAATAGGTAGATTATGGGTTGATCCACGGTTGGAATGATTAAGTGAACACTATGATCAGACTCCAAGCGGTCCAATAATATAAAGGATTTTATGAGGGCCCGTACATTTCACCATTATAGTGAAAGCATGTTAATCTCGCATCAAAGATGAATCACTATAAATCTGTACGAACAGTATGATCCCACTCAAGAAGGGGAAGTAAATTACCTGAGAATCTGCAGCATCACTCAAGGTTAATGCATCTTCAAAACGAATTTCATAGAAAATATTAAGTTAAACCAAGACACTACTATATAAACATTAACCCAGGTTTTGTAGAATTTCAACTGAAATATACCTGTAGAAGGAGGATGGCAATGAGGAAAAATGACAAGAATTTCATCTTCGGAAAATTCAGCTGAAAGTTCTGTGACTGCATGCAAACTCTTGATTGCTGGTGCTGTCTATTTATAGACAATTAGATGGTTTCCTTTGTTATTTTTTTTCATAGGCGCATAAAAGTTCAAGTTTTCAGATAGAGAACAGTTATATTCATTTAGGGTCCGTTTGATTGTAAGGGTGGAAAGTTGATGAAAATAAAATGAATTGCAGAGAAAATAATTGCATAGAACTTGTTTTCCAGGGAATTGTTAATGAAGTGTGTTTGATTGGTATAATTTTGCACCTGGAAAATTTTTTATCTTTTTGTGTTCGTTTGACTTTGTTTTACATGAAAATTGTCCATTAAAGTGATAATTTTTTTACAACTGGATATAAAATTTGTTTCCATTACCAAAAATAAAAAAAAATAAAATAAAACATTTCCTAGAAAATCATTTTTTTTATCAAAGTTTAGTATTATTACAATTTGTTATAAAATTTGTTCCACTTGCAAAAAAAAAAACTTGGAATTCCAATTTCCCACCAAAGTGGTGGGAAAATCAATTCAATTATTTCCTAGAAAATGTGCACGTGGGAGCCATTTTGAGAAAACCAATTTTATGGCATATTTATGGTATCAAACAAAGCAAAAGTTGGAAAATGATTCCATTTGCCATGGAAATTTTTTTTTTTCAAATAGGGCCTTAAATCTAGTCCTGAATACACCATCAAGAAGAGGTAGGAACTCCATAAAGAGGTGCTAAATTGAAATGCTACCGAAGTATTTCAATAGTTGTTTTTGGTGGCTCCATTTTCCTTGGGATATATGGTTAGGCTATCTTCAACCCTACACCAAAATTTGTACAATTTTGTACCAAATTTTGCACCATCTTACACCAAATTGAAAATCATTTCCAACCTATTACATCAAAAGTTGCACCAAATAAATAGTGTTCAATATTTTTCTTGATTTTTTTAATTCTTAACAATTTATTTCTGTCAAAAATTATTTATTTATTTTATTACTTGATAAATTATTAAATAAATAATTATGTTTAGTTAACAAAAATATTGAGTTTATTAATAATTTTAAAAGTGTAGTACAATTAATAACTAAGAAAATATTAAATCATAATATTAAAAAAAAAAAGAGCGTAATACGTTTCGAATCACAATATCATGATATTAAAAAGTCGAAATAGTAATCCCAATTAATTATTTTTTATTAAATGATTAAAATTTATTACAAATGCACATAATAGTAATGTAATTAAATTTAGAATTAACATTTATTGTACAATAAATGGACAAATATACCCTTAAAAAAATTGGTTCAAAGTGGAAGAGAAGGTTAAAAAGGTATTTAACCATTTTGGTGCAAAATGGTGCAATGGGTTGGAAGAGATTTGCACCAAAAATTTAGTGCAATTTGATGAATTATGGTGCAACGAGAATGGGCTGGAGGTGCTCTCAGGATGGACCAAGTTACTAGACCAACATAGCCGAATCAATCTCATTCTTCTTGGGAGAATATTTAACTGATGAATTTCTCGTTATGAATTTTTCTTAGTTAAAATGGACTTTTTACTTATAATTTATAAGATTCTTATTGATTTTCGATTTGTTACTTCTATTCGGAACCAGAATGAGCATACTGTGCCCACCACTATATATTCTAGAATATAAGGGAATTTGAGGTAAATGGCACTAAAACAGATAATGATTTTAACACTTTTATATATTTTTCATTTTTACCACCTTTATTTTAATATAATTTTGTAGCATTGTCATCTGAAAGAAAAATATTTATATTTTCTTAATATGAAATTCAACAAAGTTGATGAGGGAGACAAGATTAGACTGCATAATGAACTGTTGACAGTTGAAACATATTATTGAGGCTTGATAGCCCAGTAAGTAACAAATACCAAGGGAAAAGGCTTGAAAAAACAAGCAAGGGACCAAGACGAAGTATACTACCCAAAGAAATTAGGCCCAAAAATCTTTTTGCCCAATAAGAGTACACTCTTGGGCCCAATAAAACAAAAGGAGATATAAAAGTAAGAAAGAGAAAATTACCTTAAACCCTATATTTCAATTCAATTTCAAATATCAGGTTATAATTATTTTTTAATTTAAAAATCATATAACACACCACACTACCACCTATCCCCACTTTCTAAACATTTGAACTAGATCACAACGCCCAACCTCACCCCTTCACCCACCCTATCATATATATCTTCCTTCACTTTATAGAAAACACTCTCTCTACATAAAAATTCTCTCTATATAAAACATTTTCTCTTTCTACTAAAAACTCTCTCTTAATCCATCGAATCTGCAAATCAAGTGTCGCAGTTGACCATTGTCTCTCTCGATTATCATCTTCTCCTTGTCGGTGGCGTCACTACAAAGTAAGAAGGTTGCAATTGGAGACGCCGATGAACCTTTTCTAATCTGTGGGTGGTTTATGAACTATGGGTGGTTCTATTGGTGGTGATGTAGACAGTGATGGTTCTGTTGTAGGTGGTACATGTGGTCTGGTGAGGTGGTACGCATTTGGTTCTGAAGGTATTTGGAGTGGTGGTAACGATAATAATCAGGTGTGACTAAGTCTATGTTCAGTATGAATGTCTGTAACCAGATTTGTGTTAATTGTAACTATATGTGACTGGTTATATACAGTCACAAATTATATTAACCTAGTCTCAAACAGTCACATTAAAGACAAATATGATCACAGTTGTCACAAATTTGGTTACAGTGGTTTTGTTCCATCGCGTGTCACTACTTGTAGCGCAATCTACATGTGGTGGTGGTGGTGGTGGTGGTGGTTGGAATTTGTTGAAGGTGGTAGTGGAAGTTATGATGGTGGTTCTTCTGGATTTGAGGTGGAGGTAGTACTTACGATTGTGTTTTAAGTTGATGGTGGTAGCGGTAATGTGTTAGATGTGACTGGTAGTGGAATGTGGTGTTAGTCTGTGGTGTGTACATATTTGTTTGTGGTGATCCTCTCTAATCAAGTATATGTTTATTGTGACTAGTTATGATCAATTATATGTTAATTGTGACTTGATTACATATCGTCAAAGTTAATATTGACTTGGTCACAAACAGAAAAATTTGGTAATATTTACTGACATTAAAGATAAATTTAATCACAATTAGTCACTGATAACACAATTGATGGGGTGGGTGGGGTGTAATTTCCAAAAAAGGTTTTCAATTTCTAGAAATCTTCTATCGGATGGAGTGGGTCTAGTGTAACATTCATAAGAGATTTTCAATTTCTGAAAAAGTTTCTAGTGGTGGGGTAGGGGATGGGGGGGGTGGGGGTGGGGGTGAGGGTTGTCCGATGGGTGGGGGTCCATGGGGTGGCGGATGAGATATAATATATGTCAATTGTGTGAGTGTGTATCTAAATTATATTATATAGAAAGAAAAAATATATATAATGGCTATATATTGGTTGCATGTATATATTATTAATTGAACTTAACACCTGAATTTTGAAAATATTTGACAAGTTTGTTAGCTTTGAAATGTGCTAATTATAATGCAGTTGAGTAAGGGGAACAATACAAAATTGATGGCCCAATTAGCTGATCCCAACAGGTGAGAAAAGTTCAAGTATGAGAGAATTAAAAGAAGGCCCAAAGTGCCAGTCAAGTCAAGGTATGAAAAAACTAACAAGCGACCACCCAAAAGAGCCCAAAATCTTGAGCAACACCACCCCCATTAAACACAATCAACACATTACTCATCCAAAATCAGTCCACACCATAGTCTGCCACCACCATCATCACAAAGAGTAACACACCACCGGCCAGCACCACCACAAAATATGAATAACACGTTATGTTACTCGTCTAAATCTACTCCACACATTATCTGTTACCACGACCACTGCATAACATGAGTAACATATTATGTCAATAAATTTAGTTGTCACCAATTTTTCTTTTCTTCTCTAGTAAATTCTCTTAAGATGATTAATTTGTAAATAATTGATCTTTTTATTCATCTAAAAAGTGCAAAATTACACTGCATTATTAGGTTGAGTTGGTCTAATGGACAGTCGAGTTAATAATGGTTTGATACAAATGACAATATTTCGGTGAGGATAAAATTTATCTTATGGATTCTTAACCAAGTAAGTAACTATTTTGATAAAAGAAAAGGTTAAAAGAAGACCATTTCTTTAGTATAAACTTTCAAAACCTAAAATGACTGCCAATGGATAACATTTCATGTGGGCACTATAAGAATTAACATGGATTTCACCCCATCATTTGATGTATCTCTGGTCCCCCCCACTGTTATGCATACTAGAAAAGAAGACAATTGTCCTAATTGATTAAATAATTAATTGAACAAGAAACTGATAATCATAAAACCATCTGTGTCTGATATCTGAGGGAAATGGGAAGATGGATTGTGTGTGGAGACATGTCATTATCAATCTTAGTTAAAGGTCCCTAGTCTCCACCCTTATCTAGAAGCTTGTTTAAGTCACTTTCAAGTTTTCTTAAACCCCAACCCCCCCCCCCCCTATATAGATATACAGAAATGCTTTTCCGTCCACGGTGAGAACTTTTATCTTACCCCACTTGGATCTGAAAAGAATCGTAAGTAAGGTTCTCTTGTCATATCAGCAAGGGACAGTTTTATCATATTCACTATGGGTACGAGAACAGTTTCGTATATACACATACAATAGATAGATAGATATATAGGTATGTATCATATGAGGTCTGTATTATATGATGAAGAGTGTTGAAAATTTTGTATAACAATGGTAGTGTGTGAGGGGTAGCAGCCCAACTTCCTTAGTCCCACAAACCGCCCCAAAATCACCCCCACCCCACCCCATTTGCTTGGTTTACACTGTTAGTAGTTTGCTAAAGTACATCATCCTATATATATATAGTGCATGGTCCTACGTTAGTGTTGTCATCTTATTATTATGTTTTTTTCTTTCTTTTTTGGCATTTTCGGCTGTTGAGAATAGTGTTCACACTTACAAATTCACATGATACTCATATATGGTGATCAAATTTTGTCACTCTTATAGCCCTACTAGCTTTGATCAATTGTTTGAATGATTATATACGCAAACGATTTTGTCGAAACATAGTTGTACAAGGTTTCAGTGTCATTTACCAAACCTGAGAGTTCAAATTAAATTGGTCCAAGAATGATCTCAAGAGTTGACCGTCGCTACCATTCAATTTGCTCGACACTAAGAAATTAATATGAATTAAGCTTATAAATGAGGTGATTTAATATGATATAGTAGACAAACAAGAAGTTTTGAGTACAAGTTTTGTCATCAGATATTGATGAAAATTGTGAACATATCGATCAAAACTTTGAGGAAAAAGTGAATTTAGTTCGCACGTTAGGGAGCTTATTGTACTTTATTCCGTTTCAAGTATGAATAAATAGTGTGCCCTTGTGGTTTGAAAAAAAAAATGTTTGTTATCTAACTATTTAAGCTTTTACACTCAACATTCAGTGCAATAATTTGGACTCAATTTAATATTTCTATGCATTAGCCTTTCAGATCAGGAAGGGACAAATTTTTGTAACTGCTAGTCTGCTACAATGTAGATTGATGAACAACCATTTGTATATATATGCTGGAATTGTACTTTCGACCAGCACAACATTATATGGGTCCCTAATTTGAGTTTTAAAGGTTTTGAACCTTAAAACAGTAGTAAAATATCACCGCACCAACTTCTTATTATATTTTCTTTTAGCTTAAGTGTATGTGCCCAATTCGGGTTTTAAAATTATAGATTCGATGATCTAGTGTTATGATCAGACCGAATCTCATAACTATATGGCAAGACCGTTGGCAAAACAAAATATTGTTCATTGAAGATGCACGGCGACAAAAACGTGCATGTGCTTAACACATGGAAAAGAACTTAATTTAGTACAAAATTTCCTATGGAATTGAAATTGATATTTGCATTCAACTTTTAATTACTAGGCCTTGTAAAGATTGATTTTGAAAGAAATTTTAATCCAAATTTGTCACACTTTGTCTTAGGAGTATACAAAAGAATGACACTAATCTTGAATTTTTCTGTTTTATTCTACTAGTTTGTTAATCATTTTCCCAGGTGAAATGATTAGTGAATTTAATCCAAATTACTTTAATTGATTAATCAAATCTTGCAAGAATAAAAAGTCATTATTGTTACATTAATTATATTTAATTACCAAATTGCAGAAAAAAATAAATTACAATAAAAGAGGGTCGGTTGATCACACAAGATTGTGATAATTTTCTAAGATTGAAGTAATGATACCTATTTAACCACGATCTACAAAGATAAAGATTCCATACTTAACATTTTATTGATTGGTTTGCAGTCACTTCGACTTCTTATGTACATGCCGATTCATCAAAGATTTAACATCATGCGGACTATTTTTATATTTTTATAAATTGAGTGGTTGCGAAAATTAAGCTTGTGTAGTGCGCTACTCGAAAACTTATTGACCATCGTATTTGGAAGGCCAATCCGTTATAGAAAAGTAAAGTGTATTCAAAGAATTAAAAAAGATCATTTTTGTCTTACATTTTTGTAGGTTTTAATTGACTTGTGTGTGTTATACATCAATTATTCATGTACGATCTTGTCACCCTTTTCCAAGCACTACAAACTCATATGGTGTTCGCTCTTATTGAAAGTTATGTGTGGCATTCTCTCTTAAATTCTTTATAATTTTATTCGATAATAATATATAGCATCTCTTTTTCAAGTAAACAAGCTAATATGAGAATTTATGTGCCCGTCTAAGAGAAATAAGTATAAAAGAGAAAAGATAGACAAAAAGAACAAGACAAAAAAATTAATAATAAATTTCACATTAAATATACTGAAAATTTAAAGTATATCAAAATAGATATACATTATTAACAAGGATGATAAAAGTATATCACAAATTTAGGAGGTTCGGCATCACCTCCAACTAAAGAATATTGTTAATATATCGCAATATAGATCAATATATAAAAGCTTGAGTTATCAATATTCTTAATAAGAATAATTTTTTAATATGGAACATCAAAACTTAATATTGTATAAAACTGTTTATAAAACTCAAACGAGCAATTTGATCATATTAAAACACAAACGAACACACGAATTTCAAAATAATTAATACTCTCAAACGAGTCATCATCTTGCAAGACGTGTTAAAGAGATAAATTCCACAATGGTCGCATCCATTTTTATATTGTCATGTACAGAAAAAAATTACTTTCCGACCACACAAAGCCATAAATACTTGAGTGAAAGGACCACTTGCGTCATTAAAATTTTCAATTAGTATCACATAATTAGTGTTAATAATAAAATTACTAGATTTATAATGCTGATATATATACGGATAATTGAACTCATATAAAAACTCATGTCCGTCCATATTTTATTTTCTTATTCATTACCAGAAATTTTACTTTTGACGACGAAATTTTTTACCTTAATTTTTGCTGTCAACATCAAGTCTGAGAAAAATTTTACTAGAGAAGTGGTTTGTGTGGAAACATTATAGGATCTTTGCCAATTCTAATAAATGATAATTCAAATACATAAAATTGTTTGATTTAAATAAATTAATAAATTTTATTCGTTTGAGTCTCACTTCAAAAATCCCAGCTAAGATAGACTTAACTCTCATATTTAAATAATTCTCAACATCATTATCCATTTTCTTAAAAGAATCTAACATAGGACATCTAACTCTAACATGGATGGATGATGCAATGTCGTAAGAAATCGTAACATGCATTGTGATAAATTGATGCTATCAAAAACTGCAGCTAGTTGTTGATGCAGAATCGAGCCATATATCATCCAAACCAACCTAAAGAATCCGCCCTAAGCGTTGTATACTCATTTAGTCCTTATTTCAATAATACGATATAGACTCATCATCATGTTCAAGTGATATCGAATAATTAGATATTAAAGATGCAATACATCGATGAATAAAGACACCATTTTTTCTCATGAAACTGCTTATATTTCACTACTCTTCTCTCTGTCAAAAACATAAAGTGCAGACTAAATAAAAAATATAATAAAGAAAGAAGAAGAAGAATCAAAACAATGTTCAACCACGAAATGTTGAAACTGATCGTGTTTACTTTTTAAGGTTTTTTGTTGTCATTCTTCGGTTGGAAACTTACTATATTATAATATTTAGTATCTCGATCGAGCCTTAATAAATTGATTTTATTTTATTATTTTAAATACAAAGATATATTAAAATATGTTTTTGGGCTCTTCTCTTGTATCATACTCAAGTTTCACAAACTAGGCTGTCTTAAAATAATATATATATATAATAAAGAAAGCATGTGCAATCAAAAAGTGGTATTTTTTTTTCTACTGATACATTTTTTAAATTTATTTTCTTCTTTTATCTTTTTTGTCTTTCTAAAATTATGGGGTTCGAAAAAGGATAAGGCACTCTACTGATAAATATAATAGGAGCACAAGACCTATCAAAATCTATTTTTATAATATGACTTAAGTCTGGAACCAAAACAGTATTTTTGGCATCTTATATATGGCCTGATTGTTCATATAAATAAGCATGTTATGAATTGTATTTAATTACCCTTTCCCCTTTTCTCTTTTAATTTTTTTTATAAATACAATGAGTGCAAGAAATAGAGTACGATCTATTTATTCAACAATATATCGAGAAAGAACCATTAACA
Source organism: Fraxinus cuspidata (assembly GCA_903798385.1). Classification (NCBI taxonomy): domain Eukaryota; kingdom Viridiplantae; phylum Streptophyta; class Magnoliopsida; order Lamiales; family Oleaceae; genus Fraxinus; species Fraxinus cuspidata. The sequence goes on from CAIGRP010076835.1 coordinate 11,742, forward strand.
GTTGTTAATTCTAAACGATGCTGAGGATTGATTTACATCAACAAAAATCATTCATTTGATCCGAAGAGTATATTTCAAAGTTGAATCCAAAAAAAAAAAAAAAAATCTCGAAGTTGAATATGATCTTATCTAAACAACCTACTAACAATAAAACCCTAGTTCTTGTATTTGAAGAAAATAAGAAAACCCAAGTACCAACTTTCAAGAAGTTGTAAATAATTATCGTGGAATAACAAAAGACTTGTATTCTTATAAAAATAATAATAATAAAAGGATTCATTAAATTTCACCCGACATGCATTAAACCAACGATAATACTAAATGTACACTACATTCTTTACATTGTCTTTGTTTTTTGAAAATTGTGAGCGGAAAAATTATTTTTATTTTTAAATTGTCCAATGCTTTTTTGCCATACAGCGGAATGTAAAAAAAATATATATATATATAAAAGATGATGTATATAACCAAAGCCAAATACACAAAAGCTGGATGATGGCTTTTCTAAGACTCATCTCACTAAAATAAACAGGACACCACAAATGATTTAACATACTGAAATAGACAGCTCGGAATTCAAGGTGTCGTCCACATGTCGTCTGTCTATTGGTTCCAAATGTCTAAGGGCGGCGCACCTAACAGACAAGAATTGCTGGATTGTGGGAAGAGCAAAATGCAAATATGTTTTAGTGCTAATTCAAATGTCAATGGCAGTGACAAGGACAATGACAAGTTGTTTGTTTTTACTATAACCACTATTAGCAATCAATCGAACTCACCTCCAGTTAAAAAATACAAAAGAATTAAGATAAATATCAAATTTCTCGATGAGAAATAAGGATTACAATGAAATAATGCAAAACGGTCATTAGACATACTCTTCACTATTATACGCCGAGTATAGTGTCTCTTTACTTTCTTGTCACATCTGAACTTGCTATTAGATGGAAAGTTTATAAATTTATTACTATAATTCAAATTAGAAAAGTCGATTGCTTCATTCCATTCTCGACGTGTTCAGATGGAAAGGTGAAGCTGATCTGCTCTCTCGTCACTTACACCCGTTACCTTCAAGATGAATGGTAGAATAATCTCTTTATTGTCACGTTCACCATCCAAGTTCATTTTCAGGGAAGTGGAAATTAAAGTCTTAGGGCACAATATAACGGTGGAGGATGGCGTGAAAATTTGGTGGCACGCCGTCCTAACAAAGCTTCGATCCTATCTGCCACCCCACGCGTAATCAATAACGTATATACAATCTCTTTTACTTACATTACCTTTTGTATGCGTATATGGACTTTGTAAAACTTTATTATATATATATATATAAATCTTATGTTTGATCAGTCATATTCAATAACTGTTTGTTGGCTTATCGTAAAAATATATAAAGAGCCCTCTTACCAACAGCATTAACCAACATTTAATACAAACAAGTCATTCTCTTCACCAATATATTCCCCTCCTATTCCAAGAAATCTATACTGTCTCTCTCTCTCTCGTTCTCTTTCTCTCTCTAACTAGGCAGTTCAAGAACGCACACAAAAAGGTTGAACTTGTGGTTAGTCTTTTTCTTATTCCAGTGCTTTTGGATGTAAATTTGTATTCATGCATTTGTATGTGTGTAGCAAAATGAAATAGGAATCTGTTAAACCATCAAGTATGGTTTTTTAGCTTTTAATCCGTTCAGAGGTCAAGTCGAGTCTCCTCCTGACCACCCGAAGTGGGCTTTAACGGAAAAAGAAACTCATCAACTTCAAACCCTTGTCCCAGATCTTATTAATCAGATTGTATGCATTGCAAAACCTCTCTTGTTAGCTAGTGTATCTATATATCTTCTCTCTCTTTTTGTGTGCGCGCAATTTCAAGTCGGTCCTAAACACACTTTGGATCGGAAAAATGCAACCGGATCAAAGTATGGAGTCGGGAATTTTATGTTCTGGTTCAGAAATGGTGTGACCACCACGAGGGGTGCAGTGGAATGCACTCAAAGAAATGAGCATGCCCCCATGTTCACAAGTCAAATTTTACGGCCACTTTTTTGATACACATATGTATTGGCCCATGTTTTATAGCATGAATCATTTGTCTTTGGGGTGGGATACGACATTTGGTCTGCCATTTTTTTTCCCTCATAAAACACAATTCCAACACACGCAGCAACAATTCATGGGACCATCTAACCATAATGTTCACGAGTGGATATATCATATATGAACGAATCATGACAATTTCACAAAAAACAAGTTGTATGAATTTTACTCTGTAATTTGTGAACTTTTTTCCTCAAGTAGCTTTACAATAAACCTAAAGAATGAAAATATCTTTGGGGTATCGGTTTGCTTTATGATTTTTTTGGTAAGATAGATTGTAATAGTAGACCATACAATTCAATTATATTTAATACTCAGCACCAAACATGTTCTTCGGATTTGCATTATTCGTTTTAATTTAGTACTATCGAATGAACTGAAATCTTTTGATGAGAACGGCGCTCTCTTCCTAACGTAAATTTAGCATTCCTTTCCAGGAAATAGCATAGATTCGACTATGGAAATGGAACCATGTATCCCTCCAGGCTTTCGATTTCACCCCACCGAGGAAGAACTCGTTGGCTACTACTTAACCAGAAGAGTTAACGCCATGAAAATTGATCTTGACATCATCATTGACATTGATCTCTACAGAATGGAGCCCTGGGACATTCAAGGTAACCATTTGCATTTTAAATTTTTTAAATAATTTTTGACCTTGTCAAATTATCTATGCAACATTGTTCTCAATTTCACTTTAGTTTGCGAATTAGCTGAGTCCCATATTCACCTAACAGCATTTATGGGACAGAATAGGTTCTGATTATCCATACTACAAATTTTTTAACTGCAGATCAGTGCAAATCGGGATATGAAGATCAAAATGAATGGTACTTCTTCAGTCACAAGGACAGGAAGTATCCAACAGGAACGCGAACAAACAGGGCGACTGCTGCCGGTTTCTGGAAGGCAACCGGAAGGGATAAGGCAGTGCTTTCGAACGACAAAATGATAGGGATGAGGAAGACATTAGTATTCTACAAAGGACGCGCACCAAATGGACAGAAAACTGACTGGATCATGCACGAATATCGGCTCCAAACATCTGAACATGGACCCTCTCCGGTAATTTCAACAATCATCTCATAAACATAGCTTTCACTTTTCAAGGCGAATTACTTTAAATTTGAGTGTATTAATTTCTGATTTTATTATTGCTCATATAAATAGATACTAAGATAGTCTAAGAGCAAGAAATAAGTTCATACATTAGAAGTGACTTTCCCTTGAATTATGAAAAATAAACACATGTAGATTATAGTTGTATATCTTCGGATTGTTACAGTAGAAATCTTGAATAATTCTCATCTCAAATATTTGCTTTTTATGTATATTTTTCTTCTTAAAAAATATGATTTTTATAAATTCATTATCCTCTTCAATTTTTTTTCTTAATCTGTAATGATTGCAAAGGTGACAACCACTAATTTTGAAAGCACTTTCTGAGGTTAAAAATTGCTAATTGGAGAAACAAACTTTCTTCTTCCTTTCTTTATTGTACTGCATCAATATAAAATAAAGACAATTATATCGAGTATTCTATACATTTATTAGGTCGTCCTTTTAGTGGGCGATTTGACACCATGGGAGGCATAACAAAAACGGTTTACCCTTGTTCTCCATCATAATTAAAAAACTTGCAAAGTCAAGTAGATGTAGTTCTTGCATAGCATTATATAGAAATTACAGCGTTAAAATTATCGAACATTACAGGAAGAAGGATGGGTGGTTTGTCGCGCATTCAAGAAGACGAGCCCAAATCAGAAGCACGGTTTTGAAGCATGGAATAATGTTTACTATACCAGATCAATCAACAGAAATTACGGGCCTAATTCATCGTATCCAAGCACCCCGAATGCAATGCAACCCTTCGATCCAATTAATCAAGGGACAAATTTTCAGCAGTCTCCATTTGCTCCGGTTTTCGAAAATCAAATAGTTGAACTTCCAGAACTCGATAGCACAGCCATGTTAACAAGTGATTTTACGACGAAAGGAAGTTTAAGTTTCGATAGTAATGCAATATTTGGGAATGAAGAGTCGACCGAGGATTATAAAAGCAATTATGGGAATCAAATTAGTGATTGGAAGAGCTTGGATATGTTACTTGCATCAGAAGTAACTGAGCCTTCATCGTACCCTTACACAAACCTGTTATTAACTTCCCAAAACAGTGAGCAAACCATGTCAGCCAATTACTCGAATGCTTTCCCGACTTTTAGTTAAGCGTGTTTGGTATGCAATGTATTGGACATACACCATTTTAACTTATTTTTCTTCGTTTGGTATTGTCCAAATTACACTGCTGAGCATGTCAAAAGTGCATACTTGGATAGAATTTGTAGTGAATTAATATATAAATAACAGCCCTTGTCAAGTCCTTTATAAAAGTTGTCAAGGATCATACTGTCCAAGGCCATAGGTTGAATTGTTAATTTACATTTTGACTCTTTTGTTGTTCTTATTATTTGACACACTAATTGAAGGACATAAAACATTGTTTTTTCCCCCATTTGTTTCATTTTCATGCCAATGAAGTTATAAGGGTTTTTTATTTTTATTTGCATGAGCTGAAAATTTAAATAAATGAAATGTGATGTTAAATTAGGCACTTCACTTTACTGTATCTTAGATGAAAAATTTTTAAAAATCGATTTTTTTGCTAAATTTTATTGAGAAATTTTTCCCGAAATTACAATGATAGTAACTTTAGAAAAGTGAACCCGCCCTAAATTTTTGGTGTGCTAAAGTTTTTTAAAAGGTGATTTTTTTTTTTTTTTTATGTTTGATTAAAAAGTAGGAAAATAATATGAAGAAACGTGAAAATGCCTTTTTTAGAATACGTGGCAGGAAATGAATGTTCGAAGAAAGTGATTTTCAAAAAATCACTCCCACACGGACTAAATAAGAAGGATTATTCTCCTTGAAGTTACTTAACTCAAATAAGAATATTTTAATCATGCTCTGCCCCTGTTATGTTCCAAAATTCAGGACAGGCTGCCCTAGGGCTGTTCTGATCCGTTGACATTTCTGGCGTAAAAATGATGTCAGTAACTCCAATAATGGTGTTTTTATCCTGGTAATTAGCACATAACATCTTCCATCTTTTATTGTTATTGTGGAAAACATCAGTATCTTTCATTTTCTAGCATTTTCACTCATATTTTCACATTTCATTGAGCAAAATCTTATTTTCATCTATTTTCTCAATTAAAAATTGTGAAATAATGAATATATGATTATTTTTAAATAAAACAAAAATTAAAAAACAACTAATTGCAATCAATTGTCCTTAAAATTCTTAAAACGCGCAAAGGAGTCCCAAATAAATTATTAAAAGAGTAATTAGTACATAATACCCGTACCTTTCACTATTATTGCGAAAAATGTCTCAATTTTTTTTTTTTGACAATTTCATCCTTAGTTACACATTTGATTGCGCAAATCATCATTTCTATCTATTTTAATTCAATTTATCAATAAAGAGTAATGAAATGATGAATATGTCATCCTATTAAAAATAAAATAAAACTAAATCATTAATTGTAACTATAGTTCCCAATTTTTTTAAAAGTATAAACAAATCCCAAATAAATTATTAAAAAATTAGAGATTTAAAAAATTGCAAATGAACCCCAAATAAATTATTAAAAAATTATAAATTAGTTTTTTTTTTTTAAAAAAAATGCAAACAAGTCCCAAATAAATTATTAAAAAATTAGAAATTAAAATCTTTATTTTAAAAAAAAAAGTTGAAACGAGTCTCAATTAAATTTATTAAAATTTTAAATAAATTTTTTTTTAAAAAAAAGTGCAAACGAATCTCAAATAAATTATTTAAAAATTTATAAATAAATTCTTTAATTTTTTTTTTAACATGATCACAGCTTTTTATTAAGAAATTAAACGAAAATGAATATAAAGGATAATTTGCGCAATTAAATGTGTAATTAAAAGTGAAAATGTCAAAAAAAAAAGATACGGATGTTTTCTGCTATAATAGTAAAAAGTGGGGATGTTATATGCTAATTGCACTTTTAATAATTTATTCGGGAGCTCATTTGCACTTTTTAAAAATTTTGAGACTATGTTTCAATTATTTATTTATTTATTTAGAGAGAAATATATATTCGTCATTTCATAATTTTTAATTAAAAAATGGATGAAAATAATCATTTGCGCAATGATATGTATAAATAAGAATGAAAATGCCAAAAATTAAAATGTAATGATATTTTTCACAATAAAAGTGAAATGTGGAAACGCTATATGCCCATAAGAAATTACCAGAAGCAAAAGACAAAATGCACTTAGTCAAAGCTCCACCACAAACCCCGCCAAATCAATTGACCAAAAATCAATTTTCTGTTACTTCTTACTAATTTATGGTGAAACAAAAACAGAATAGAGATTTTTTCTCAAACTCCAAATCAAGAAACAAAACAAAATTGTAGATAGCGAGTACAAAGAGCTCAGAGATAGATAGGTCCCTACTAACAACAATCAATGAAGAAACATTCTTCAGGATCATCCTCGAAGATTGCATCAGCAGTTCTTCCTTATCAAACCCCAAGACTCCGAGATCATTACCATTTGGGGAGAAAATTAGGCCAAGGCCAATTCGGAACGACTTATCATTGCACAGAGAAGGCCACAGGCATTGAATATGCATGTAAATCGATCCCAAAACGCAAGCTTTTGTGCAGGGACGATTACGATGATGTTTGGAGGGAAATTCAAATAATGCACCACTTGTCGGAGCATCCTCATGTTGTGAGAATTAAAGGGACTTACGAGGACAATGTGTTTGTTCATTTGGTTATGGAATTGTGTGCAGGTGGTGAGCTTTTCGATAGGATTGTTCAGAAGGGCCATTACAGCGAGAAAAAAGCAGCTCACCTTATGAAAACAATTGTTGGGGTGGTCGAGGCTTGTCATTCTCTTGGTGTAATGCATAGGGATCTTAAGCCAGAAAATTTCCTTTTCGATACTCCTGATGAGGATGCAAAGCTTAAGGCTACAGATTTTGGATTATCAGTTTTCTTCAAACCTGGTATGTTCTTGGATTCTGTTTGATCCATTTTGTTAATTTATCTGTTCAAATATGTCGTGGCTTTGGAATTTATTTGTACACGAGAATTAGAAGACCTTGAATTATGATGAGAATTATCACCATAATCTGATGGAGAATTTGATGATATAATGTTCCAACTTGTGCTTCACTCTCCAGGACAATATCTTTCTGACGTAGTTGGAAGTCCCTACTATGTTGCGCCTGAAGTGTTGCATAAATATTACGGCCATGAAAGTGATGTATGGAGCGCAGGCGTTATCCTCTACATATTATTATGTGGTGTTCCGCCATTTTGGGCTGGTAAGCCTTCGAATTCGCCATTTTCTTATAACCAACAACTAATTTCATCTTTTAATATTTCCTTGTTCATCTCTTTTCTTTTTTCAAATTTTCGACTTGCAGAGACAGATAATGGTATCTTCAGACAAATTCTGAAAGGAAAAATAGATTTCGAATCTGAACCATGGCCAAACATTTCAGATAGTGCAAAAGATCTTATAGGAAAGATGCTCGATAGAGACCCTAGAAGACGAATATCTGCTCATGAAGTCCTATGTAAGTCGTATACTTGCTTCTCATATGAATTATGTCTGTTCTTGTTTTACATATTATGAAACACTGGAAACTTGGCTTTCGTAATAGGTCATCCTTGGATTGTGGATGATACAGTTGCCCCGGACAAACCTTTAGGATCTGCGGTTCTCTCACGCCTAAAACAGTTCTGCGCCATGAACAAACTTAAAAAGATGGCACTGCGCGTATGTTTCCATTTGTTTTCTTTCTTATTTTCTTACGTTAAATAGGTCCTTGAAGTGATCTGAGTTCCAGAATTATTGTCTTCGATTATTATTCTACATTCTTACAGAAGCAAGATTAACAACTTGATCTGTTAACTAAATACTCAATTAGTACCCAATTTGAATGTAAATTTTAAGATTTTGACACAGTTCGTCATTGATAATACATTTTTCAAGAACCTACCTTATGCAGGTCATAGCAGAAAGACTTTCAGAAGAAGAAATCGGTGGATTGAGACAATTGTTCAAGATGATCGATACAGATAATAGTGGGACAATAACGTTTGAGGAACTTAAACAAGGTCTAAAGAGAGTCGGCTCTGAATTAATGGAATCCGAAATCAAGGCACTTATGAACGCGGTATACCTTGTATCTCTATTCTGGTACATAGTTTTCACCGAATGTTCAGACAATATTCAGATAGCGCGTTTTCTGGCAGGCTGATATTGACAACAACGGGACTATTGACTATGGTGAATTTCTTGCTGCAACCTTGCATATGAATAAGATGGAAAGGGAGGAAAATTTGCTTGCTGCATTTTCTTTCTTCGACAAGGATGGAAGTGGTTATATCACCATTGATGAGCTTCAACAGGCGTGCAAAGATTTTGGCCTCGGGGATGTTCATTTGGAGGACATAATTAGTGAAATCGACATAGACAATGTATGTATTCATAACTGTAATTTCAGTGCTCGAAATCCTTAAAGCTAATGTTGTTATTTAACTCTTATCACTGCAGGATGGCCGTATAGATTATGGGGAATTTGCTACGATGATGAGGAAGGGTAATGCTGGGGTTGGGGGTAGAACCATGAGAGGCAGTTTGAACTTTAACTTGGCAGATGCACTGGAAAACAGAGGGAAGGAATAAATAGGTCATCTTTTGTATAGCTTCTAACTCTAGATGTATGGTAAGGTCGACTGGACAATATATAAAAAGAAGAAAAAGCTTTAATTTTGTCTATAGTACTGTTTAATTTTGTCTATAGTACTGTCCACTCCTGTCCAAACTCTATACCAAACATGGATTTACAATTGTGTTTGCAAAATTAATGAATGATGGATTTTTTAACTTTCAATAATCCTTTATGTTTTTTGTAGTATTAGTTACCACTGCATATGATAACTCTGATCATCAGTATATGGGGATCCATGTGATATGGGCAAAGGAGGATGTTATTTTACCAAAAATTGTTCTGTGACAAAATCAGATCAAAATATTGTCATGTTGGAACAAAGGATGCCAGAGATACTTTCATGACTATTTTACAAGGTTATCTTGGTATCTCTATTACTTTATGTTAATCGAAGTCACCAGTGTTGTGTTAGATCCTAGTACAAGTTCTACATGAATACCTGGACAATGAAATTGGCGAACTAAAATTAAAATGTTACCTGCGAAATGAGGTTGAGGCTTTCTCCCACGTTGTACCTTCGGTGTGAGAATTAATAAGAAATTTTAAAAATGTAGACTTAGGAAGGAAAGATAGAATAAGTATTCAAATAGCCAAAACTTCAAGACCCATATTTGTCTCGCCTTAGGAGTATTTATAGGTGACTAAAGTCATATAACTGTTGGGCGGTTATCGTGCCACGTGTCTTACGTAGCATCTCTCACCACCCTCACGTTCTGAGTAGAGGACATTCACTTATCCAGTGGTTAGTTGCGTCCATGATAAATGTTGAACGGTTCCCATCCAATTCAATAATGTTTTAATGGTAGAGTGTGGAGTTCACCTCGTAGTGGTTAACAACCTCATAATGGTAAACAGTCTAGTATGAACGTAGAGGATCTTATTGTGGTCAATAGCTCAGCGTGGACGTAGAAGGTCTCGTAACAATAGATGGCCTAGTAGTAGAGGACTTTGTAATGATAGATGACTTAACATGTAAGTAGAGGGTCTTGTAGTGGAAGACGACCTAGCATGCAAGTAGAAGGTCTTGAAGTTGTAGACTGTCTAGCATGCAAGTAGAGGGTCTTGTAGTGATAGACGATCTAGCATAAGGTGCTCTACGTAGGGTGTTTATTGAATATCCTTCACCTTGTTGACTGTCATAAACAATTATTGATACCATCTAATATCATGAACCTTGAACTCCTAAGCAAGAAGCCACCTCAGCTTGGCATCGAAACCATAATTGTCAACTTAAGCCAACAATAGAAATGGCAATCCTACAATTGCTTTAATATACAGCGTTGCACATGCCCAAAACTCCAACGCCTTGTTATCTATTCAAGACAACTTTAGTAGGTGAACTACGAAACTTTGGACTTATTCTCGAACGAATCGTTTTATCTTCTGTTAAATTAATTGCTTCAGTTTTAAGGATGACAATTCCTTCCCTTCCCCTCTACTTAATTTGAGCACAAAGTTAAAAAAACACCCCACTTATTCTTGGCTTGACTTTAAACCCTGAAAACAGCCTAACAGGGCATTAAAAATCATACAGCATAATATAATTTCGGGCATGTTTGACTAAAAAAACTGCTTTTGAACATGTTCGAATAATTTTTCAAAAATGTTTGGTCTCGCTATGAGAACTCTTAAGAGGAAGATGGCCTAAGAAAACTTTCATAAGAAGCTCTTTTGCCAGAAGATGAAGCCTTGCGAAACGGACTCTTAATATATAAACAATTCTAGGCCGATGGGCGATGAGGGAATCAGCCAGAAAATTAATCGAGCACTTTATAAAACTAGTCATATTCAAGCACTGTACAACTAATATGGAGAACAACTAGGTACTAAAGCAACTTCTCAAATTTTTCCAACAGCAAAGGGGTATGTATGAGCTTTCACAATGTGGTACATCGCCATTAAGGAGATCTCAAGTTATATCACTTAAAAAACTTCTCTGTGATGCTATACTGATATTTGAATCAAATTCTATAATTTACAGAATTGTTTGATACATAACATCCCATGTATCACCGCTACCCAACATTTCTGTCATGCGTGATAAATCCCGGGAAAGGATGCGACCTAATAGACATACGTAAATTTGAATAAACAGCGAGTTTTTGCATTTGAGCTATAGTTAGATTAATTGATCAAACCCGTGTTTCCCAAGCAAAAGTAAATTCCTTTTGGGCACTCAGCAGCAGTGTAGAAACAAGGTCCTGCGCCCTCAATAGTCCTGGTGATAAAATGCAAGTACAGTTAAAAGATAAATCATCTTGTGCTCGTCTACATAAATTACGTGGAAGCTCACCACATCCCTATTCGTATATTCGTTTCCTCTTCAAAATGGTTGGGACTAATAAAAGAGACCCAATGAGGAAAAGGAAGGCCAAGGTCTTGACATCATATAGATCTTTGACTGATTTCAGATCTCCAAGAGCTAGTCCAGCCTGAAACAAAAGCAGGGGTAACATAAACAGTATTGCAGGGATGAAGATGTCTGACTCTAATTCTGCCTTCTGTAATCCCAACGTCCAGAAAGAAGAAAAAAATACTAAAAACCTCGAGAATAAAATGTAAGGTTCTTACCTTTACTGTAATGTAGGAGGCTGGAATAACACCAATAACAGTTGCCAGAAAGAAAATAAGAAATGGCACATCCACAATAGGTGATGCCAGATTGATAAAAAGGTTAGGTAACGTTCGGGTAACTCTCAAAAAGAGCATGTAATTGAGCAACTTCTCTCTCCTCTTTGCTATCTGAAACAGGAGAAGTGCTAAAGATAAGACGTCCATCTATGAATGAAGCAACCTACAGTTTTAAAATATTACAAAATGAGAAAGAAAAATAGACTAAAAGAAGGTACCTCAGCCTGAAAAAATCTCAATCTCTCAGGCCACAACCAGTTAACGATAGGCTTGCCAATAAGTTTAGATAGAAAGAAGCAGCACGATGCACCAGCTGTGGCATTAAAAACAACCAAGAAAATGCCTTTGACGCCAAAGAGTGCTCCAGCTAGTAAGGACATGAAAATTGTCCCGGGAATCATAAACGTCTGCATGAATATATACATTGAGCAATAACCTAGAATGAACTTCGCTGGGTAAACTTGAGCATATTTAGCAAGACGATCTCTGGAGCAAAAATTAAAAAACACTCAGGAAACCATGGACAAATTTCAGCAACAGTCTAATATGTTAATTGAACAGAAAGATTCGTTGGATAACTAAAACCATTGTTGAATTTAGCTTATAGACTATCTAAAAGACAAAAAAAGAACTTGGCTCCAATCATTTTAGATATAAATGATAAGAATAAACTTAAAATCTATTATATTGGGGCAACTTATGGGCTGTTCCTTAAAAATCACACGAGTAAATATTTTCAAGAATCAAGTAAATCAATCAAGGGCCAAAGAGATTTGCAGCCGCTATACCTTGCTAACCACTACAACCATAACTTTATTATATTGAAGGAGACTAACAACTTCGTGGTGACCAAGAAGTAGAAAACTACTGGCCGAGGGGCAAGGTCTAGCGAGTCCTTGAAATTTCAACACGATAAATATATACAAATCTTATGATGTACTTCTCTTTCTTTAACAAACCAAAAGGCAAAGAAATTATGAGAGTAGATACATGGTTAGTGGTTACTTGATTGTACAAGTACCAGATTACTAAGGCTTGTATAAATAACAATGCAGTAAAGATTATAACCCTATACTATTATTAAAAATAAATATCAGGACCAACAATTTCAGCAAGAATCATCATTACGTAATAAAAAATATTAAGACTCTAAAAATTCAAAATATGCAATACAGTATAATTATATTATATTCCAAATGAAATGGTACGGAAAAAACCTTACTTGACCAAGCGAAGGTCGGCGAGGTTGCGAGGCAGCTTGAGCCTCCCATATTCCGCAGCTGGCATGGTGAGGTAAATACACAACAATCCGGTCGAAAATACCAAAAAGACCCCTAACGCCGCCGCGAACTCCCACCGTGAAATCGGAAACTTCTCCGCCTTGACCTTCTTCCCTGTAGGAGACTCCGCATTCTTTTCCTCATCCTTATCCAGCAGTCGCCCTCCAGTTTCCACCACCAAACCCCGGGGCGCCACCATTGACATTGTTGATGAAGATGATGCGGAAGACGACAACGTTTCCAAGAAATTGTTCGGAAGCGATGAGCACCGCAGGATTTTAACCTTCATTGTAGCAATCACAGAAAAAATTGATCTGGGTTTGGTTTATAAACATTGATGCATTAAAACTCAAACGCATTAAATGGTCATTAAAAATTTCTTCAAGAATTTATGTAATGACTGAAAATAGGGGGAAATTCTTAGCTGTTCATTTCACGGGAATCAAGAATGGATATGACATATATGGATAGGGGTGGACATAAAAACCCTAGAAATGGAGAATCGCAGATGGATTGGAAGTAATTTGGAAACTTTCTTTTTTCTTTTTTTTGTGCGTGTAAATGAGGAGTCAATGGTGAGGCGTAAAAGGCATCGCATGAATAAGAGAGGAAGATGGGAACACAATACGCGTTTTTCTAGGAAGGAAAAGAATATTGTCTTGTATAGATAGCATATCCGAATCTCATGTTAAATGACTTTGTTGCCCTCGTATTCACTAGGGTCGACAACGGCCCCCGAAAAATATAAGAGTCGAGAAGAGTTCTGGAACAAGGATAGACCATGCTCCTTGTTCCTGTCCCGATTTTCCAGCTGGAAGAAGTGATGTGGGGCAAAACGGGGATATTTTTCCATCTACTAGATTGATTACGAGGAAAATTTTGTGAGACGCCTAAAAAGTTAAGTTTGTGTTTCAATTTGAACATCGTTAACTACTTTAAATTTGCTTATTATATAGTCTCGTTCCAATTGACTTAGCTTCAAATGCTAACTCAAGCATTTAGATTAGTCACGTGGGACTAATTGTTAATTTTGAGCAAAATGTTATATTCTTTAACTCTTACAGTATTATAATGATGTTTATTATAGTGTTTAGTTTTATTCAAGAGCGTCCAAAGTTACACTTATTTTCGAATTCCAAAAGTTACGGATAAACAAGGATAAATATCACATTTCCCTTTCCCATTGACAACCATATTTCCTATTAATATATCTTTATTGTTACATTGAAAACTCCATTATCACAAGTTATTGCTGAAGAAATGCAAGAATGCTGGATGAAGAGAGTGTGATTTATTTCTCATGAGGTTGGAGGCGAACCGGAAGGCCATGCTCTGGCGTTGGAGAAGCATAGAAAATTATCTTCTCATTCGGGATTGCCTTTTCAAGTTTGAACCTTCTCACCACATTATGCATAAAAACAAGTACTTCGAGCCGAGCATACTCTTTTCCAGGGCACATTCGTGGTCCTCCCCCGAATGGCACGAATGTGTAAGGTGCCGGTCCACTTCCCTCGAATCTTGAAGGATCAAACTTTTCAGGATTAGGGAAGAACTTTGGATTCTTGTGTGTTGTATGGACGGTCCAAAATGTCTACAAAAATTATTATTATTAGTAGTATCAAATGAAGTCGAAATTCATAAATTCTTCTCAAGAATTAACTAATGCTAGTGTTTATATAGTTAAATACTATACCTTCCATCCTTTAGGGATAGTAAAACCTGCATAGGTGAAATCAGTTGTGGTTTCTCGAAAAGCTCCTTGAGCCGGCGGTGTCAACCGGAGTGATTCGCGTGCCACATTCCATGAATACTTCATCTTCTCAATATCCTCCCATGTTAAAAGCTCATCTGGGCATTTAGATTTTGCAATCTCCATTTGTTCTGTAAAATTGTAAGATGAGTCTTGCATCATTTCAATATAAAAATAAATTGATCATAATCTATCTAGACTCGAGAGGTACGTTGGCACTTTACTTTCTGACTTTTGTCAATAAGTTACCTGTGAAAACACCATTATATATATGGGGAAGTTCTGCCAAGTAATTCATGACAGCCGTGACAGCAGAGCTAGTAGTTTCGAAACTGGCCACTAGCAAACCTATTATGTTGTTCGAAATCTCCATTTCGCTCAAGAACTTATCATCTTCATCTTTAACGAGCAACATACACGACAATAGGTCCCGACCCTCGGTCTCATTGTTCACAATTATCTCCTTTCTCCTCTTCTTGATGATTTTCATAAGCTCATCTCGCACCATTTTTCCTCCTTTGATTGCGCGGTTATAAGCAGTGCCGGGCAAATCAATAGGCACGGAGAACATTCCATTAGTCACGAGGGTGAAGGGATCGGCCAGCCTCTTTATGTGCTCGGGATCGGTTATACTCAAAAACAATTTACACGCCAAGGCGAATGTGTATGTTTTCGACAAAGGGAAAACTTTCACCACTCCATTTGAGGTCCAGTCAGCATCCAAGTGTTCACGAGCAAGTGCATCCATCACTGGTATATATTTCTTTAGAGCCTCGGGCTTGAGAATGTCGTGGTGAAAGCTACGTTTAAGAGCCGATACTTCCTTCAAATTACTTTCCACGAATTCTGGAAAAAGCAAGGCCTTTTTCATTGATTGTGGCCACCATGAAGTAAGAAGTTTGTTCTCATTGGTGAAAAGGAACTTGTTACCTTGTGCGCCGCAAAATATCGCCATTTTCTCTCCCAACAACGAGGTTCGAAAAACCTCCTGCGAGTACTTCTCCATCCTATCTTTGACAAACTTCTGAGGACCTAATAAGGCAAACTCCACATTTTCTCCCAACATTGGCCATCCCTTTGAGCCCGGAGGCACTTTTGAGTCCTCGGAACTGCGTTTACGAAAGACGAGGTAGAGGGAGAGAGGGAGGAGTACAAGAGGAAGAATATATGCTAAGAAGGCATCCATTTTTCTTTAGCAATTTATCTGTTGAAGGGTTATAATTAGAAGTGGGTATGCCTTAAACCAGCGCAGGAAAGAGTATGTATAGAATTTTTGGCATGAATTCTGAGGCAAAATTTGAAAATGACATGGGGACAAAATATAGTATATATTGAGATGGAATGCATAAAATTTGAAAATTGGGAATGTACTCTGTACAGTGAGTCTTGACAAAATGTGGTATTCTAGTGAATGAAAATATTGCTTTCTGGGATTTTTTTTTTCTAGTATCCTCATATTTGTCCTGTTGTATAGAAATAGTCTCTCTCTCTAATTGAAAGAAACGATCTTTTTAGTCGGTTCCTATTCGAGAGTGACTGATTTCCCTTCTTGAGTTGGTACTTTATTTTCAAACATTGACAATAATTCCGCTTTGTTTGAAAACAAAATAATAAAATAAACCTGAACTAGTTTTTTGACTATAGTTATTGTGAAATGGTGTGAAACCATTAATGTCGTCATCTAAATTTTTAGCTAATTCATGAGAAACCATTCAACGAAAGAAAGCTTGTCACACAAAGTTGTAATTGCCGAAATTCTTGAGGAATAAAATGTGATGTACGTAATTAGTGCTAAGTTCGTCTCACAAAGTTTTAAGAATAATGCTATATGTACATTCTCTCTTATAGTATGGTTGACATTCCCTATTATGTGGAGAACATATGTGCAGTGATGTAATGGATGAGTGAAACGAATTAATAATATATAGAGGATGATTTTTGTAGCAAGAGTGCATCCCATCAACGTAATTGAGGTCTGCTGTCCATTTTTATTGTTCAATTTGATGTCCACCCACTTACAAATTGACACATCATGAAAAATTAAAATTGATGTTAAGGTTGGAAAATTAAATATTAAAATTGATAACAACTTTAATTTTCCATGTTGTGTTAATTTGCAATTGGGTGAACAGTAAAATTGAACGGTTTAAATGAACTGCAAATCTCAACTCCATCAATGAGTTTTAAGTCTTTGAGTGATATTACAGAGAAAATTGTAGAGAAACTGTCCATATAAGTACTTACTTATTTTTGATATACGATTTAAATATGAACATATTGAGAAAAAAGTTTTGGACGGGTTAGGAAAATTTGGGATAGGAGGGATGGAAATTTTTCTAAAGGGTAAACAGGATGGCAACAAGGAATATAATCCACAGTCCCACAATTCCTGCGCTCCAGATCTTTCTATTTTACTTTTATTTTTTCAATTTAATTCGTATTTAAAAGATAATAAAATAGTGTTAATAAATAAATAATTAATTGAACAATGTGTTAATTCGTCCTACCTCTCGAAAAATCAGACTGAGGGAAAACAAGAAATATAGTCCCGCCTACCCCTTTGCCATCTCTTATTCGGTGCGAGAATCATATTTTTTGTCCCCGCTCTATCTAGGACAGGCAAATGCTGGACGGGACGAAAGTTAAAAGTATTTTGACATCCCTATTTTACATTTTCGTTTTCAATAAATTTTTACTTTTTTCCGTTTATGTTTTTATTTTAGTTTAAGATAATGGTGATAACATCCTTGAAATGAAAAATACGATGATTAATAACACAATAAACCAATCATGTTTTGATACAAATTGAATTTTTTGTTACCTATTTCAACAAGAGTTGAAACCGGATTGAAATATACTTCTTTTCTTTCCTTTTTTTTTTTTTCCCCTTCCTCATCCCATTTACTTCACTAAATCCAAGACCTTGGAAATGCCCAAAGTAGGGATAGCAACCTCCCCTACCCCGTCGGGTAATTTTCCGTCCCGTTACCCGTTTAAAGCGGGGCGAGATGGGTCGGAGCGGGTTGCGTGGTGCTCTTGCCCCGTTTACTACCAGTTTAATATATATATATATATTTGTCATATTTTTTAGATAATTTTAGTTGTCATCTTCTATTAGAACTAAAGAAATTTTAGCGGAGTCATAAATTTTTTAATTCCAACATTTCTGGCTCCGCTACTAAATGTATGCATGTAGGGATGTCAAAAAAACTCGTTGACTAGGGCTCAGCCCTATTTTAGGGCGTCGCTCGAGTCCGGTCCGGCCCGTGGCTAAGTAATATAAAAAAAAATTAAAATTAAAAAATACAATTTCCATTTTACTTTTTTTTTTTAAGTTTAAATGTATTTTTTTTATATATTAATATTTAGTTATTATTTATAACACATATAAATTGCACAAATTTTAAATACATTATAAAAAATTATAGATTTTTAACGAATTTAAAAAAAAAAAAATAAGTCAGCTTGGCCCGCTGAGGCTCGAGCCGAGCCTCATTTTTTGGGCAGAGCTTTTTGCTCGGTACGGCTAGGCCCGAAAAAGCTCGGACCTGTTTTGTTTGGATTCTGAGTTTTGGCTCGTGACTCAACTCGACTAGTTGACATGGCTACATGCATGTGTGCAATTGTGTGCGAGAGACAGATAGACAGAAGACTAGAGATCAAGCAAGAAGTCAGCAGGATTCGTGGCGAAACATGGCGAAAACCCAACAGCCTCGAAATAACTCATGGGCTCATTGCCCTTTCCAAAATATATGCACCTTGCCTTAGACAAAACCAACACCGAGTCAAACATCTGGTAAACTCGGCTTGACGACTGATGTACTGACATAGCCACAGTCTTCCCCTTCTTCACCAGCGCTGCCAGCATCGCTACCAGCTAGAACGCTGCAGTGGAGTCCAGACCTGAAGTGGGCTCGTCGAGAATCAACAAACTAGGGTTTATCA
>CAIGRP010076839.1:0-17934 GCA_903798385.1 Fraxinus cuspidata
ATTACTTTCTAAATTCAGTGTGCTTGCGCCCCTTGGAGGCGTTTCGCCTTTTGTAAACCATGATCTTCGCAAATAAAGCACCCATCGTTGGGACTTTGTCTCGAGAGGTAGTTGTTCCTTACACAATCGTCTGAACATTCTTCTAATTGTTAGCGAGACCCGACTCTCCGCGCAAAACAGGTTGAAAATGAGTTTTGAAAAGATGTATTTTGAGAGAATGTGTACCAAACAGGGGCTTTACGAGGAACAAACATCATTTTTTGTATGCTATGCACAACCTGTTAAATAAATTACCACATTTTTCCTCACAATTGTTGGACGATGTATCATCGAATAAGCTCTTCTTTTGTAGACTTCGGAGTCATTACCTTCAAAAGCGTAAAGACCGTGTTTAAAGAATGCTATTAGAATGTGATCAAGAATTAGTTCGACAACAAAAGAAAAACGTAGAACTAATTCATATCAAGGAATTGACAAAATAAATAAGTAAGTAAATATTACTAATCATGTCAAGTTGAATGCTTAAACATTCTGCATATCAAATTAAAAGAAAACGCATCAAGTGATCAAAGTTCTCACGTTCGAAGAATTCCATGTACCAATTATATTGATAGAAAACAAAGAATTAAAAGAAATTGCATTTAATGTCTAAGAATAAATAATTAAATGAATACAACTATTTAAAATATATAAATGATTTTTGATATTTGTTGCTTCGGACTTCCGTAAGGATTAAGAAAATTATTCGGAGCAATAACCTAAATATTCAAATGCATGTAAATGGAATTAATTTATATAACTAATTAAATTACACAAAATACAACTATCGATTTTAATTATATGCAATCTTAAATTGCATAAATGAATGTAAAACTGATCCTAATTGTTGATGAGGAGATTTTTAAAGAAATCAACATCAATGGCATCTTAAAATCAGTAAAAATATAATTTAATAAGAAACAAAGAAATTTTATTCAACATTAAGAAAAGTCAAAAATTGTTTATTTATTTATTTTTTTTTCAAAAAAGTTTTGTTGTAAATTTCTAATTACCTTACATCTCGAAAAACTGTTGATGAAAAATCTATAAAATTGATATTGGAAGAGTAGTAATACTAGAGCAATAATGCAATAAAAAATCCCAAGAACGCACACTATTAATATATTGCTATTCAAATAGATCAAACAATATCTTTAAAAACCCGATATTAGATTGAAAATCGAGTTAGAGAATGTCATTGTGACAATTTTCATATGATTGATACAAAGAATTATGATAAATTATATCGATAAGAAATATTGTTTGACCTATAAATAAAATTTAGACAACTTCTGTGAAAGAATTGTATAAAGTGGAGTTGGTACAAAGTGCCAAGACCCAGAAAACGTATATTAACTTATATAAGAATTTACAACATAAAGGTTTTATTTTCAGTACATAGAAATAATACAGATTAAAAGGAAAGAATAAAGATTAAAAGGAAGGAAAAAACAATTATGCTAAATCAAGCAATCACGTTGTAATCAACCAAACACGCCTCTTCCTATAACCTAGTAGTAATCACGTTTCTTCCAATATAGTATGATGACTATTAGTTCCTTAACATCCCCTCGCAAGCGAATAGGGGGGAGACAAACCATGAGCTTGACCTTGAGAAAGAGAAACCGAGAAGAAGTCCCTTTGTAAAAATATTGGCAATCTGGTCTGCAACATCCTTATTCAAAACTTTCTCCTCGAGTAAAATGAACATCCACCTCCACAAGCTTAGTGTGAGCATGAAAAATGGGATTGGAGGCAAGGGCAATAGAGCTCAAATTATCACTCCAAATAGTAGGAACACATGTAAGAGGAACCTATAAATCTTTGAGAACAATCCTAATCCAATAGAGTTCGGCAACAGTCATTGCCAAAGCCCGATATTCTGCCTCAGTACTTGATAGAGCAACGTGTGACTGTTTCTTAGCATACCAAGAAATTGAACAAGGACCTAAGAAAGTACCAAAGCTCATGGTGGAGCGGCGGTCATCTGGATCTCCCGCCCAATCAGAATCACTAAATGCTTGTAAGTGAAGACTCCCTTTAAAGAAAGTAAGACCATGATCAACCGTACCTTTAAGATAGCGAAAGACCCGTTTGGTAGCAGTCCAATGTGTAGTAGTAGGAGCATGAAAATGTTTGCAAAGCTGATTGACGGAATAAGCAATTTCCGAATGGGTAAGAGTGCAATATTGGAGAGCACCAACAATCTGACGATATTCAGTGGCATGAGAAAGAGGATCACCACTAGACACAGCAAGCTTCGAACCTAAGGTACATGGTGCGGAATACGGCTTGGCACCAACCATATGAGCACGATCCAAAACGTCCAAGATGTATTTGGATTGACGAAGATGCGAATCGTGAGAATCACGGGTGACCTGAATTCCAAGGAAATAATGGAGATGCCTCAAATCCTTCATGACAAAGTCAAATTTTAATTGTTGAAGTAATGAGGCAATGAAGGAGTTATGCGATCCTGTAATAAAATTGTCATCCACATATACCAAAATAAAAGTATGAACATCAGCTTGGTGATAAGTAAAAAGAGAGTGATCAACTGATGATCTCACAAATCGAAGTTCCAAAAGACATTGAGAGAATCGATTAAACCAAGCTCTAGGAGCCTACTTTAATCCGTAAATGGCCTTATTAAGACGACATACCTAATGCTGATGTTGTGGATCAACATAACGTCGAGGTTGGAAAAATGTAAACTTCTTCATCGAGAGTACCATGAAGGAAGACATCCAATAGCTTGATATCCAGGACAAGAGTCGAAACAATGCGGACAGTGGCAGGTTTGATAACAGGACTAAAAGTCTTAAAAAAATCAATGCCACTGCCACTAATTTGATTAAATCCTTTAGCCACTAAGCGAGCTTTGCAACGATCAAGAGAACCATCCTTGTTCTGTTTAGTCTTATAGACCCGCTTAGTGTCAATAACATTATGATCAATAGGTCGGGGAAAAAGGGTCCACGTGTTATTGGCAAGTAAAGCATCATATTCATCATCTATTGCCTTTTCCACTCTGCAGAAACTATTGCCTGTGAGAAATTAAATGGTTCTTTAGGTAAAGGAATCATGGCCAAGGTAGAATTGGATGTCGAGTCGAATAGTGGGTAACGAAATCGGGGAATTGCTTGGGCCGTGAAGAACTAGTTTGTGATCTTGTCACAATCTGATTGGAAGAAGGAATAGAATCATTGAGAGGTAATGTCGATGAGGTGACCGTGACTATGTTCACTGGGAGAGGTGACCGATTGAATGGTTGAAGAATCTTCCACCGAGTGAGAAGAATTGTCCAAAAGAAGCAAGATATGGGGACAGCGCAAAATATTGGTGAGGAAATCTTGGACGCGCAAAGGGTGAAAAATCATCCAGTGGACGAGTGACAATGGACGTACTCATCAACACTATGTGTCGTGATAAATATACTCTTTGAGATGGAATCAAGACAATGATAACCTCTATGATTGGATGAGTAGTCTATAAAGGTGCATTGTTTACTACAGAAGGCGAGCTTGTATGTATTATAGGGTCTAAGGGGAGGGTAACAAACACACCAAAAAGATTTTAGTTAGGAGTAATCAAGCGATCTGTTGAACATGAGACTGTAAGGAGAGTCGTAATGTAAACAAGATTTCGAAGTCAATTGACGAGAAATATGGCAGTGGAAAATGCATCGACCCAAAATTGTTTTGGTAGATTGGATTGATCCCATAAGGATAATCCAATTTCCATAATATGGCGATGTTTTCTTTCGAAAAATCTGTTTTGTTGAGATGTATATGGACAAGTATGCCGATGGAGAATACCGTGTGAATTGAAAAATGAAATGAATTGATTTGAAGTATATTCTCCACCATTATCGGACTAGAATTGTTTAATTTTGCAAGTTTAAATCTGACGAAGCAACTAAAAACTTCTGATTTAGTGGAAATAGGATACATCGAAGTAAAACGTGAATAATCATCAATAAAAATAACATAGTATCGACAACCACTTGAAGAAGGAATTGAAGAAACCCAAACATCGGAATGAACAAGATCCAATGGACTAACAGACACTCTACTGGGCTGAGTAATAGGCAATTTTTTACTTTTCCCTAATTGACAAGGTGGACAAACAAACTCTTGAGAGAAGGAGCCGGCAACTGGAAGCTTGAAGGAGGAGATGATTTGCTTGGTCACTTGTGAAGAATGATGGCCAAGTCAAGAGAGGTTTTGATCCCAAAGAGAGCTACACTTACACTGTAGTTACTAAGAGAAACGTTGGACTCCTCAAAATTTTGTTTCTTTGAGCAACCATTGCAGCAAGTTGAGTTGGTACGATGATAGTAGTCCCAGGTTTGGTAACTTGTTTTGCTACAAATTGGATTATCTTGATCTGATAGTTAAAAATAAAAACATGATGATATTTTCTTGAGACTCAGATGTTACATTGAGTCTTATAATTTTTTTATTAAAACAGCGTGAAATAAAATAAAAATAAAAAACAGAAAACTAGGAGCTGTGGGGATGAATTTGATTTTTAATTTTTTTTTTTTTTTCATGTGGCTTGGATTTCTAGTATTTCTCTGGTTCGTTTTTCACCTATGAAGCTTCAACTGTTCGCGATTTCCAATAAATATTTTCAGAAGACGCTCCGAACACGTTTGGCACACCGTATTAAAACATATTTTTATCGATAATTATATATTTATTATTAAAAGTATAATGAAGACGTAAATTTGTTAAAAAAATTTGAATGTAAAAAACTATAAACTTGTAAAACCTTCCTCCTTTATCCGGGCTTGTGACCGGCTACAACACGTAGACGGAGTTAAAACTATACACTAATGAGTAATTCGTGTACAATTTTTTTTAAAAGGAAACTCAAATATCAACATAAAGTAGTAAATATAAAGTTTGTGAATCAAAAAAAAAAAAATCAGGAATTTTATAATTGTTGAAAATCTTGAGAAATTGCACTAGCCATTTTTTCATGTATTCGATATATTGTATTTATCAATCCTTCAATCGACTTCTTTCATAGGATAGACTCTGCCGCCTACACTAAATGTTGCCTACAATACTATAGTTGACATCATATAAGTGTTAGTTGATAACATCGAATACCGTTTCTCATTGTTTATCTTCATGCGAGAAGATCACAATCATTTATCTATTTCTTGCTCAGAATATGATATGAAAAATATCTAACTAATTCTACAGAAATTTTATTTGTAAATTACTAGTATTTATGCCGAACTTTCGACAATCATTATACTTAAATAGGCACATACGTCATTGGGGAATGATGAAATTTTTTCATACAATTATATATATAAACAAACAATTCCATATTTGAAAGGGAAAGGTCCAATCAGTTTTACATTATAAGTTCTATATTATATGATGATGCAGTACTTCGCTTGTAGCTCTATATGATTCCCAAAATTGATGTTAGATAATTGCCTTATTTCTTCAGGAATGGATGTGGGACGTCATGACAAATAAAGAGATAAACGATATTCCGAGCAAAATCATAGACCTCCTCATTTGTCATGAGGTCCCACATGATTTCAACCGATCAAAATAAGACAACTATATGTTGGAGGATGCTATACACAAAAAATTGAAATAAATGGTCTACTGCCACATTTTTCCTCTTTGGATCATCGATAAAGGTCTTCTTTCATTCAACTTCTGGCTCATATTATCTTCGAAATCATAAAGACATTGTTTACACAATGCTATTAGAATGTGATCAAGAATTAGTTCAAGAATAAAAGAAAAACAAAGAATAATATAAAAGGAGAATACTTGTTAGTCGATGGGCAGTATATAAAGGGAGAGGAAATTAAGGAAAAATGGAAATAAATAAGTTCAATATATCGAATTATTAAGAAACAAAATCAGCAACAGAATTGCAGATAAAACATGAAAATTCAAATAAGGAAACAACTAGTTGGGGAAAAATAATCCAAAATAAGGAAGGAATTGACAAAATATAGAAATAATTACATAATTAATTGCATATCAAAACAAAACAAAATCTCACGTTCTAAGAAGACGGAATTAATAGAACTTGCATTTTATGTTCAAGAAATTAAGCGTGAATTAATTAAATGAATTTTTAACTCATTTAAAATACATAAATATATATTTTTTGAGAAATTGGGACTTCCTTAAGAATTGAGAAGGAAAAAATATATATATTCAATTAAATTATTCGAAGGAGCAATAATCATAAATGTTCAAATGCATGTAAATGGAATTAATTAATATAACAAAAAGACAATTATTAAGTTTATATATATATAAAAGGACAATTATTAAGTTTATATATATATATATATATGAAATCAACATCAATGGCATCTTAAAATCGGTAAAAATATAATTTAATAAGGAACAACGTTGAGAAAAGTCGAAAGTTGTCCATTTCTTTTTTCTAAACAAAAAAGTGTTTGCGACCAACGTTTTAATAACTTGGTATCTTGAAAAACCGGTGATGACAATTCAATAACATTGATAATGGAACAACAGTAAATTATGCAATAATAATTCCAAGAACACACACTGAAACAATTTATCACTATTCAAATAGATCACACAATATCTTTAAGAAATCGAGTTTAGGTTGAAAATTGTGACAATTTTTTATTATTTGACCTATAATTTAAAACCATAATGAATAAAATTGAATGACAAATTGTGAGTTATGTGTACAACAATATATCACCACAAAAGTCTCACCTTTCATCTACTTTTCTTGAATTCTCTGCCTTCTTGATTTTTTCACTTGATATATTTCTTGAATCAAGAATTCTCTATGTATTTTCTTGAAAATTTGATATCAAGATAAGCAAACAATTTGGCGGATTTAGTCACACTTTTGCTCTCAATTCTGATCATAGAAGGGGGCATATGCCTATAAAAAAGAAAAATGTGGAAGAAAATAAAAGAATGTGATCAAGAATTAGATAAAGAACAAAAAAAACGTGGAAGAAAGCGAGAGAATATTTTTAGTTTGTGGCGGTATATAAAGGGGAGGAAATAATAAGAAAAATAGAATAAATACAAGTTAAGGGAATAAATCAGTTAGAAAGAATCTAATTAAGGTACAAAATTACCAACAGAATTGTAGATAAGAACATGCAAATCCAATCGGAATTGATACAAGGAAACAAATGGTAAAATTAGTTGGAAAAATAAAGCAAACATCAATGCCATCTTAAAAGCAGTAAAATTATAAATAAGGAACAAAGAAATGTTATTTAACATTGAGAAAAGTCGAAAATTGTTTATTTCTTAAGAAAAAGAAGGGTTTGTTATAAATTTCTAATAATTTGATATCTCAAAAAACTGGTGGAAGAAAAAACAAGTAAACGTTTATAAAAGAGTAATGCTTACTTATACATAATTGTGTACTCGTTGGTTTACAAATTTATGATGTAGATAAGATTAATTGACTTCATTTTATTTCCTTCTCTCTCCCCCTTACGCGTCATCAATCTGTAAACCAATTTGTACACAATTATGTATAGCTAACATTACTCTAAAAAATATGGGAGGGATAGAAGAAGAGTAGCTATAAGTTAGCTTATTTATTCCTTATTTGGCACCCCGATCGCCTTGATCTTCACCAACGACCACAACCATCTACGAAAATAAATTCCTTAAGAGGAAAGAGCGAGTATAAAAATATGCATTAATAGAAGGAAAAAAAAAAATGCAAGCATGACATTCTTATCATATGTTGTCAAGGAGCAAGAACAAGGTCATACATTCATTTTTTTTTGATAACGAGGTCCTGAAGTTTACGACCGGGTACTCACCTCAGTAGCACTAAGGGGAACAAGGTCATACATTCATAATCTCCACTTAGGCCATACTGGACACAATTCTCAATCTCAATGGAAAACCAAAAGCTCGCCATTTCCTTAATGGTCGTAAACAAATAAATTCAACGTAGAAAAATAAATAAGGTTTCTTGTTACAAGTACCAAAAGTCACTATCAATGGTTTCGTAAGACTACATGACAACATTGGTTCCACGGTTGAGGGAATGGTACCTTAACATTAAGAGGAAAGTACTTTCTAATGTCCCTTTTTTTTCAGATCCAGAATTTTGTATTTGCAAGTAACAAACAATCGAGCAGCATAAAAGAAATAGTATAGCACCTTCCATCTCAGTTTAATCATACTAATGATGTTTGTGGCGATCCTTCTCCCCTGAAGAATAAGACGAGTTGTAGTGTTCTCGATCTGATAAACAGGACATTTTGCTTATTAAATAACTGCATTTGAATAAAAACTTACCAAATAAATAATGAAAAATTTATAAATTTACCTCTAGAATAGAGATGTTTTGATTTCTCGAAACGTCCTGCATAACAAAGTGATCAGAAAAGCAATTCTCAATACTGCGTGAACAAAGGAGCAATAGAAAGGAACAACACATGAGTGATAGCATGAAGAGTATATGACTGACCAGAATCTTTTCCTTTGTCCCTCGAACGGTGGTCCCTTTCCTTGACTTTATCTCTGTCCCTTCCAGTATCCTCCCGTCCCCGTTCCCTGTCAGATTCCCGCCCTCTATCGTGGTCTCTGCTCTTTGTTCTCTCTTTCTCCCTCATTCTCTCCCTATCTCTGTCCCTGTCTCTGTCCCTTCCCTTGCTTTCACCACCAGTCACTGTTCTATGATCAGACATCAATTTGGACTCCAGATATTCTCTTGATTCTCCACCAGTAGGCATGCTTTTACAGTCATCGTCACTCTTCTTCAACTCCTTCAGCTTGTCAAGGGTGGCTTTTACGACTACATCCTTACCCAGCTCCTGATTTGCAGCTGGAAAGGACCCTTTTGCAGTAGAGCTATCTTCATTTGAGGCTGGTCCAGTCAAGGAACCATCCTGAACAAAAAACAAAACATAGGGCAAAAATGATTTAGAACTAACCCAGATATTCCCTTCAGAAGCAAGTCCAATATTCCAGATTTCTTTTTAATATATTATTTAAGTAAATTATAAATTCTTCCCCATCATCTACTCAACGTGCTGTCCTGGCAATTCAATTGGCAGTTGGCTATTAGAATAGAGGCAAAAAGCAAACACGAATAACAAATTGGGGCTACACATCAAACTGAAGGTACTTACTTTTGAAACAGAGAGAGGTGGTGAATCCCATGATCGATTAGATGTTGCAAATGAACCCCCTTCCTTGCATACAGGTATATATTGTGCCTTCGGAAGGGTGTATAGGTGGGCCAGAACTCTACAAACCTCATCGATCCCAGACTTATCAGCATCAAATGCTTTCCACCATGGAGGATTCTCTGGCAGTGGCACTTGAAATCTTCGGGCGGCAGCATATACAACACCACAGGCCACAACTTCACTCTTGAATCTAACACACAAAGTTGTGCGCAAGCTGTTCATAAGCAATAAATAAAAGGATCACTAGAATTGATGACTCTGGGGACAAGAACAGTGTTCACAAGTGCATGAGAAAGAAATGCAAAATCAAATATACCAGATCTCAAATTGATAAAAGGAAGCACAATACCCATGTTGAAGCTATAATGTATATTCAATTAGATGCAACTAATCTGCATCTGCTTCTTGAACTAAACAGATGTAAAAGACCCTAAAGTGTTGTAAAGAAAAAATTGCAGATGCAAGTTTCCCAAATTTTCAGTTCATCTGGTGGAACATTAAATGGAAGTATTTTAGAGAAAAATGAGAACTACATCCACCTATAAGTCTAAATTTACATCGAAGTTGCCTTTCTATCCTAATGTTGTTGGGCTCTGAGTCATGTTTTTGGAAAAATTGGATGGTGGACTGGGAACCAATGCCATTATAAATATTATATATATAATCCTGCTTTTTGTAGAATTAGTATAGAAGTAGAAAATACAAAGAAAATGCTGAATGGAAATAAAGAATATTCACTCTGCACAGAAATTTGTGAACCTAAAACTCAACAGCTCTACAACTACAAACTATGCCTTAGTTGCATTAAATTTGGGCTCCACTACACAATATTTTTTGCCACTTTTTAGTTCATCGCTACATATATAAAAAATTCTGCTAGAATAGAGTTTTAACCACCACAAGCCACATGCCTTTAGTGTATCGGGCCATAAGGTTGTTGTAGCTGACATATTATACCCTCGGACTAATTAAGAATTAATTTGATTTTCGATCGAAATCTAGGAGGGTGGTGAGTACAATTGAACAAACTTTAGACTTCCAAGATCTGCATGTTCACAATTACATGTACCTTTCCATATTAATTATATAATGCATGCTAAAAGACGGAACAAAATGATTATTCACATAGATCTAGGCACTATAATCATCAGACAAACATAGCTGTACATGAATTAGTACACACATATATAGATGTCTTAAAAGTTAAATGTGCTTGGGTGTATACTGTTTCCGTAACTCAGAAAATTTACCTATCATTTGCAAGATTCCATGCTTCTTGTCTCAGTTCTGTAGGAGTTTCAAGAGTAGCAAGATAATTTGATATAAATTTATGAGGATGCTCAACATGGCAGATGAAACCCATTTCTTTCAGAAGATGCCTCTCAGTTTTGATCAAATCTGCCTTCAGATCAGCATATTTCTGTAGGCAAACAAGAGAAAAGAAATTAATCCAGCTCCTACACCCGCTTCCGGTTAGAGTTTACGTAGACTTCTACAACCTAAATGTGAGACAATCGATTATTTCACCAGAAAATCAAATATAGTTATGTAATAAAACTACAAAACTATAGCACTAATCCAAAATGCCAGATTAAAGTCGAAACCCAACCTCAGACAACCACCAGATAATGGAAAATATTTATATAATAAATTAAAAATTAATAGTACTACTGATCCAGAATGCAAGTTTAAAA
The DNA here is from genome assembly GCA_903798385.1 of Fraxinus cuspidata. Classification (NCBI taxonomy): domain Eukaryota; kingdom Viridiplantae; phylum Streptophyta; class Magnoliopsida; order Lamiales; family Oleaceae; genus Fraxinus; species Fraxinus cuspidata. The sequence continues at coordinate 10,939 of CAIGRP010076839.1, forward strand.
TTGATATCCAACCTTAGAAGATGTGTCCAAATGCTCGATGGGTAAGTTTTCCCTTCTACATTCCATCCTGTGGAAAACAAGAAGGAACTGCCTTGCTTTCCTAGGACTTTCTTCTAGTTTTGAAGCAAGCCATACACAACTCGCAGAAACCCTCTGTGTGCAAACCAAGTCTGGTACCATGTCAGAAGAGAGTAAAGCTAATGAAATTGTGAAATGAAACTAAATTATTGTAAAATGGGGGAGTTTTAATAGGGAAAAAAATGGAACCTTCACATTAAATCTAGCAAATGACTTCTTGCAATAGAAACGATGGAATAAGACCTGACCAGTGGCCATCACAGCTTGAGGTCTGTGAAAAGTTTAATAAAGGAGATACAAAGCAATATATTGTAGAAAAATTCAACAAACATTTTATTACTCATTTTACTCAAGAAAAAGAACTAATAACACTTTCCTGATTTATTATAACCAAATGGAGTATAGCGTTTACTGCAACAAATAAGACAAGATAGAAACAAAAATAGAAAAGGATACAATTTGAGCAAAATACCGCTCTCTTGTATGAGATCACAACCATAGATTCTAAGTGTAGTTTCTGTAGCTTCATCTATCCCCTCTCTCCTAGAGGGCGAGTTTTGGAGCTGTTCGTCTGTCATATAAAACGTATCAATTGCCGTGTAAATCATAATTGTATCTTTCTCCAAGTGAGAGAAGCCTCAATAACTGCCACAAACCAAAAACCCAAGAAAATTATTAATTGAAGATAGGAAACTCCTATCACAACAAAAATAGGAACATAAAAAGAAAAGAACAGATTTTCAGTTTTCACATATATAGAGCTTTGCATTAGCCAGATAAATTGAAATTACACCCTGCATGGGTCTAATTATGGTTTGCAGACTGTCTTTTTGGGAATTACAATTTCCCAACCACTACTACCATCTGTTAGTCCACTATTAGGGAAATTATAAAATTAACTAAACCCTTACAATTTAAAGGTAATATAATTTAAATAATTATTCTTTCTCATTTTAATATTTCATTCTCCATCTTAACTGTCGATTTGGAAAAATTTATAGTAATAAACATCATCCGCTTCATCTTAAGTCATATCTGAAACTACCCTCAGTGCAAAGAAATATTGTGTCTGTCAACAGACAAATGATGCAGCACATATAGCGTTAGTTTTCTTCTCTCCCACCCCAGCCTGTTTCTTACGTTTTCGAATTTTCACTTTGCCAATAATTTTCCCCTATTTTCTCCATTTCAACAGTACTCTTTCAGTTTTTCTCTTCCCCTGGACGTCTATTATCACAATTTCTTGCAGGTCCATACAGCCTACAATTGAAAAAATGCAGTGAAAAAGATAAATATAAGTGGTTATCAACTAATCTCTCAGCAAAAAAAATACTGTAATTGGTTTGTAAAATCATCTGATCAGTTCTCATCACATTAGAGTATATATGACAGTTCATTGGCAATGGCATTCATGAAGGAGTCTAAAGAGAAGTGCAGGACCTCAAATATCAACCCACCAAATTGGTGGGTTTTGGCTGTTTTTCATATTCTCTTCTAATTTTACCCTCTATAAAATAATTTTTTCCAATCAACATATTTTGTTCAAAATTAAATTTTAAATAAAAATACATGTAAGTAAAAAAAATTATTTATAAGAAAAAAAAGTTACTTTATAAGTAAAAATTACTTGTAAAATAAAAAATCATTTGGGTAAAAATTTGTTTATAAAGTAAAAATGCTACTAATAAAACAAAAATACACTTATAAAATATAAGAAGTTACTTATTAGAAAAAAGTTCACCTATGTGTAAAAATTATTTAAGAACTACAAACTTTACTTATAAATAAAAAATACTAACTGAAAGTTTTAAGTAAATATTTAATTTTTTTAAGTTAACTATTATCATACATGTAAAAAATTACTTCTAGATAAAATATCACTTATGAATAAAAAAATTTATACAAGAAATTATAAACTGAAAATGTCACTAAGGGACATATTTATTTATTTTTATCCTTTTTAGAAAACGGCCATAACTGGTACCCCAAAACTCCCAAGAAGGCCCTTGGTCAATTCTGCGCTATAGGTGGTACAGTGTGACAATAGTAAATTTCACTTAGGTGGGGTAACGTGTCCGTTCAAATTATTTATAATGACAGATTTGTTAATTACTCTAGTTCTGTTATCATAAATTTAACAGAATAGGAATCTTTTTATTGTTTATAAAAATGCAGTATGTAATTTGTGATTTCTAAGGACATATTGCAAACTCGTAAATATACTTAAAAGTAAATAAAGACTATGCATTACAAACCAAAAAGAGACAAAAAGAGGACCTTGCAAGAAGAACTGGCATTGAATCACAAAATATTAAACATTTATTGTAGAAAGAAGGGAGATGAACCTCAATTATTTACTCGTGTGAAACAGTACCAGTGTGACCCGGCAAAGTTCATGAAATTAGGGTTGCAGGTTTGGGATGGTGGAGTAGTGGGGAATAATTCTATATATAATCAGGAGGCACACAAACATCAACAGAAAACCCAAAATTTACCTTTTTCATTACTTTTTCCCCCTCAATGTAGACAGCAAAACAGTGCACACGTGCAATAACAAAAAACCAAAAATTTATCTTTTTCATTGCTTTTTCCCCTCAATGTAGACAGCAAAATAGAGTTGTTTACCACTGGATTTTGGTCCTTAGTTTTCCACCTATTACACTTGAGAGGCGGCCAGTTTGAAAGTCAAGGAGAAAACCATAGACAACCACATCAAAAATTCAAGAGATATTGTCGAGAAAAGGAAGATTACCATCAAGAAACAACAATTTGGGGGGGAAAAATTAATTCTAATGAGGTAGAAGATGCGAATGGCAATAAGGCTAAATCGAAATCAAATCATTCACAACAATCATATCGAATGAAAAATCAACATATATTTACACAAATTAATCTGATACAAACCTTTCAAGTTTAGTGATGAAGAAGTTCGAAATCAAATCATTCACAACAATCATATCGAATGATAAATCATCATATATTTACACAAATCAACCTGATACAAACCTTTCAAGTAAACGTTTCAAGTTTGGTGATGAAGAAGTTGAGGAGAAATCACTGCAACACAAAATCAACAGGTGCCAAAGGAAACCCTCAGCCGCTTGTCCCCTCCGATCGCGCTCTATCAATAAGAATTAGAACTGGCCTAGGTTATATAGTTGCACTTATGAATTACACAAGGAAGATGAGCTATCAATTGGTTCCGGGGATCGGGGCTTTCAGAGACAAAGCAATGAAAAAGCAGAATTTGGGAATTTTGAATCTGGAATTTTCCATATCAACTGCCCATGGAAGCTTGTAAAATTACAATTTTATTTCTTGCACCACATATACATAATCTTCGCTCATTACCAAACTATTATACTCTCACGATTTTTCATATCAATCCTCGAACTTTTTCTTTAGTCAATACATTTTTCATTTTTTATTTGATGACAGTTTCATGAGACGACGTAAAACAAAAAAAATAAATAAATAACAAGTGCAAAAAAAAAGTATTTTTTTCTCCTTATTTCAAGGTATGAAAATAAAATGGTTTAATACAAATCATTGTTAAGAATGGGACGAACCAATTAATAAAAGGTTGAACATAAAAAATTGACGAAAAATATTACAAAAATAATTGTTACAATGAGAAAAGGTTGAGTGAATTATCTGTACTTTATATCAAATAAAAATTATGGTGACAATATATTCACTCATAATATTTTTTTTGAAAATCACGTGATTAAAAGTAGAGAAAGTTATTTAAGATTTTGAAAATGATTTTTTTTTTTTTTTTGAATGGATGAAAATGAGTGTGGAAAAAGTGATTTTCAAATAATCACTTTTGAACAATGGCTTAATGAATTATCATTATTTGATTGACATAAGAGGCAAGTTTTCTCTACAATTATCTTTCTTTAAAATTATTCTCAATAACGTGTTTAGACCAACAATTTTTCGTCACTTTTAATCCACACATTTAAAAAATATATATATATATTATCTTACTTGAAAAAAAAAAAAACTACTTTAAGCGAAAAAGTAATAGATAGAGGAAAATGATATGTACCTAGAATATGACATGATGATAAATTAAGCGCAAGTTTGGGAGAGATTCTCGGCACATTTTTTAGAATTTTTTTTTACCGTTTCGCAGTAAAAACCATTGACCAAGAATACAAAATTACGTATGTACCATTTTGACATCTACAACACTAATTTTGAAAGGAGGATATTTATGAAAATTCAACTAATTTTGAGTCGGACTTTTACGGCTAGAAGGGGCTCACTTTGAGTTCAACGATCCAATTTTTCGTTACAATTTGGTGAGAATATCCTCCAAACAAGGGCTAAGCATGTTATTAAATTTTGGAATAAAACTTATTTTTATCAATTATTTTTGTGCAACTTACGGTGAAACTTTACTGCGACATTTTATGTCTTGTGACCTATAATGCGTAGTTTTTAATGTGATATTTGATTATGGTGTATATAACATTTCTTTTTAATTTGAACGAAGGAAAATATGTATTTAAATTAATTACAAGTGTGACCTTCATGTTTTCAGTGAGATATTTGGATTTTGCCACCTTTTAATATGTTGCTTTTAGCTGAATGATGAAATTTGTGTAGTGTTTGGTTGATGATGAATTCTCTCGAAAGTGAAAATTGATGTTTTGGTTTTATTTTTTTATTTTTTTTTTTGGCCTTTTTAAGGAATTTTGTTTAGGGCTTAAATCAACAACTAATATATAATATATTAAATATCACATCAAGTGAGAATTATTTTTTGGACAATTTTAACCGTATTATAATTCAGTTATTTTAATAATACCTTACTTTTATTGTAAATGGTAAGTTATTGGTGAATGACAATTGTACCCAGCAGTGTATCAATATTCATTCTCTATAAATATAGGACTTTGGTTCTCATTATAATACACACAAGTCTATTGACTTTTATTATTTCTTCTCTTTTTCTCTCTTTTTACAACACGTTATCAGCACGAAAACTCAATTTTTTTTTAAGTTTAGCGAAGGTAGTAATTCTTTTTTAAGCATAATCATCTTACGTATACGAAAATCAATTTGGTGACATGTAATTTTTTTTATATACATAACACGTTATTTGTCGATAATAAATGGCGTAATCAACTCGGTGGCAATCAATTCCTACAAAATATCTGTTGTATACTAAATATTTGTTTATTTGTAATCTTTTGTTTGTATCATTATTGTCAATGTTTCCGCAATGTCTGCCACAATTAGCTTCTTGTACCCATCACAACTTCTTGTGCTAATGTCAACTCAATTTTTGCACGTTAATTGGTTTCTGACAATTCAATTTTTTTAATTATATATATGCGTACCCAAGGTAACGCCCATATTTTTGTTTCTGATTTAATTAACTTTTGCACGTTAACCAATTTTTGAAATTAGTTATCAGGTTACTTCTCCTTCTGCTTTAAAACACGTTATAATTTGTTTATGAAATTCAGGCCATAGTATGTGAATGGGTTTCTGCATGTCATAAGTATCAATTTTTTTTCCACTCAACTAATTCAAGTCAATATTTAATGTATTTATAAATTAATTGATATTATCAGTGTGATGTGAAATTGAATATTTCATTATCCTTTTTTATATTTAACAATAAAATATCAATTATTGAATTTGTTCTTAATTGTTGTTGTTCCCGAAGTAACACAACATTATAATTAATATTCCAAAAGAATATTACTTACTCTTGAAGAGCATGAATCACAATTTTCAATATTCTTGAAGAATATTGGCATATTGTTCTTGTAGAAGCAATAGTAAAATACAACGTGCTCCCAAAGTAGCACATGTTTCGAATAACGTTCTATTTTCAATTAGTGTTTATACTGAAGGAAAACACGTAACTTATGTCATATTGATATTGACTACTTGATGTTTAATCATATTTTTCGAAACTAATTGTATTTTTTTTTTGTTTTATTGTGTAGTTAATCAAATGGCAAACATCACAAAAATTCAGTTTGCTACACTTGACATATCTGGCAAAAACTATTTGTCATGGGTACTCGATGCTCATATCTATCTGGTATCAAAGGGTTTGGGAGAGACAATAAAAAAAGGAAACAAATAATCCCTACAGAATCGTACAAAAGCATTCATCTTCCTTCGTCATCATTTTCACGATGGATTGAAAATTGAATGTCTCACTGAGAAAGATCCACATGTTTTTTTGGAAAAAATTAACTGAAAGATTTGATCATCAAAGGTCTATAGTCCTCCCCAAAGATTTGATCATCAGAATTGTATCTTTGTTTGCAAGATTTCAAAACTGTTAGCAAGTACAATTCTGAACTATTCAGAATATGTTCAAAACTGACATTGTGTGGAGAAAAAATCACTGATGAAGATATGTTAGAGAAAAAAATTTCCACATTTCATGCCTNACTGATGAAGATATGTTAGAGAAAAAAATTTCCACATTTCATGCCTTGAATGTGCTCCTGTAGCAGCAATATCGTGAGCGTGGTTTTAAAAGGTGCTCAGAACTCATATCTTGCGTGCTTGTGGCTAAACAAAATAATGAGTTGTTGATGAAAAATTATGGGTTACGTCCAACTAGTTCTGTATCATTGCCTGAAGCACATGGTACTGCATTATTTGAAGCAAATACAATATCAAGACAAGGACGTAGACTGGACATGGATTTGGACGTGGACGAGGACGTGCACGTGGATAAATCATGGACAAAATTATCAGCAATAATGAAATAATTTCAAAAGGCACAAAGCAAACGAAAGTAACACATCCAAAAATGAGCATTAAGAAAGTTATATTAGATGTGGAATGAAAGGACATTGGACACATACTTGTCGTATGGTAAAACACATTGTGGATCTCTACCAAAAATAAATCAAGGGAAAGGAAAAAGTGGAA
>CAIGRP010076841.1:0-28270 GCA_903798385.1 Fraxinus cuspidata
TTGTTTACCAAATGACATTATGACCAAGTTTTTATAATTTAAAGGAAAGATCATGGGTTCGAATATTTACAATTACAATTGCATTAAATCGAGTCTAACCTAACATATATAATTTTGCTAAATTTAGTGTGCATATTAAGAAGTGCCATGATTGTCAACCCTTCTCTAACCTAGCATGAGATCACAAGTTCAAAACCTTTCCAGCACTCCAATTGCATTAATTTTAGTAAAATAGTAGAACTAAAAATATTTTTCAAAACAAGTAGCGGGAAGGAATTCGAACCCGGTACCTACAACATAAAAAAGCATCCTCAAACCAACTGAGCTACAAAGTATGTTTGAAAGAAAAATGAATTCCAATAATATAAGCTTAAAAGGTTATCTATTGTAAAAAAAAAAAAAAAAATTGTTCCGACGGATCCAACACAGGCCGCCAGAAGAAAGAGCACGAAAAATTAGTTAGGGGGTGGTGAGCAGGGGCGGATTCAAGAATTTTGAGGTTCAATATTTCTTTTTGGAGATTTTAAATTTTCTTGTGGGAGCTAAGACATAAACTGACTCAAAATTTTAGATTGTTCTGTGTACATTGTGGACCAAGGACTGTCATTATTTTACTATCCAAGACACTTTATGTTGAAGACAAAAGATAAACTCATTAGATCGTCCAAGGAATTTTGTGTTGAGAACCAATGACCAGTTTCCTTCGACTGGCTAAGTATTTTGTGTTGAGGACCAATGACCGGTTCCTTCGATTGTCCAAGACATTTTGTATTGGAAACCAAGGATCAATTGACTCGATCATCCAAGGTTGCACGACATTAACATATTTGGGAGACTCATTATTTTAGACAGTAAATCTAAAAAAATGAACTTAAGAGACTTAATGTCCAAATATTTTTTATCTCTTATTTTTATTGTTTACTAATTTTCTCTCTTTATATTTCTTTATTTATATTGCTGGAATGACTGGGATAATCTCTAATAATAAAATGTATTCTGATATACATAAAATTGTTGAGCTTAAAAATCAAGGTAAAAAGTTACCTTTCTCTTAAATATACTGTTGTGAAGTATCGTGCGAGCAACACAGGGGGTAAACTTATACTTAGCATCCATAAGGTCGTATGTCCTTCTCGTGATCCCCTTGAGCCTTTGTTAGAATTGTATATGCCTATCGTGAGTGAATGTCATGAGAATTTGGATGCTACCAACTCTAGCTATTCTGGTAATCATCTTCCCTTTTGTGCTTCCGCCTCATCATTCCCAAAACATGGAGTTTGACCCAAGGACAGTATTTTCTGAAAGGATTGACAATAAGGATATATGAAGGCGAATTCAACTTGTCAGCCATGCAGAGTCTTCTTATCTTCCAAAGTTTTGGGAGTGATCTACTTGAATCCAAAAACTTCTGCTTCACAGGAATTTTCTGCGAGTTAGCATATGTAGTTAGCTTTGCTACACTAGATTATCATTGTCTAAACTCTATCTACATAGCTCTTTGTGAGGTTTGGTGTCCAAAGATCAATAATTTCATAACCGCAAGTGGTGAAATTGACATTTCTCTTTAGGACATCCGTGAGATTATTGGACTTCAAATCAATAGTTATTATTATGAAGAAGTAGTACCAAGCTTTTCAGAGTTGACAGATGATCACAATAAGTCTTGTTTGTATATTTCTAATGTTTTTTCATTAATTGTTAATGAGAAAAAATTTGTCTGTGTTACTAATGCTGCTTAGGTTGAATTATGGTTTCGAGAAAATAATTGTGTCCAAAATCTTCGACAAAACAAAGCTTATAAAAATGCCATTAATTTAAATCCGTTCAAAAGTTGTTAGCAAAAGGCATCAATAGAAATAAGGAGGCCTGTGGTTGTAGACAAGTCGAAAGATATTTCTCGAGAGACCGAGGTTATTTGAGTGATTTGTCAATATCTTTATATATGGAAGAAGAGGAAGAGTTAGAAATAATAGCTTATCTCTTTCTATGGCTTTTTTGTTTCGTTTTTTCCCTCTGGGGAGGAATGTATGAGAGTTGGGACTTTTAAAACATCTTCTAAGATGGCTACCTGATTCACTTATGGCATAGTTCCTCCCATATTAGCTAGTATTTATGACAGACTCACACGAATGTCTAACTGCTTATCATTTCGGGACTTTAGCAAAATTTTACATTCATTTCCTGGGTATTTCCTTTTTACTTGGGTAGGAACTTATTTTGTTTACGATATTTTTGATCACGTATATTATCCTATTATCCAAATATATGCAGCCACTTTGAATGCTTTCCAATATCGAGAAATTTATGCCATTGATTGTCGAGACCTTATTCGTGGAAAAGTGGATGTCGAAGACCTTTGCTGCAGTCCACTTTCCCTACTATCTCATTCTCGGGTACGAGTAGATGATGTACCAAGGTTTGCATATACTTCAAAATTTATGATAAGTGTTTGATATGGATTTATTTCTTATCATCGGGAATCTTCAACATTCATTCTTGAAGCATATAATTCTCAATGGTTTGCGGGACAACATGGCTTAAGGTAGAGACTTCCTGGTTCACCAAGAAAGTTGGATATTACTCCCAATGTAGTCAACACGTATTGTGTTTGGTTACCTTTGACTTGGATAATAAGTGGACCTATATTTCATATTCTGGAGTATATGAAGGATATGGTGGAATAGCAAAATACTGCCAAACTTGACTAAGGTTTAAGTGCGGATTTTATTTTCTAGTGAGAGTCGTGACTTTGTTCTTGATCTGGCTTCGAGGCAAATAAACAGGGTCGTAGCCAAAGGGTTAGACCCTCCAAATGTCATCCCTAAAGAGATTTCCCGAAATAGAGAACCAAACCTTCGAAATGAAAGATGTATCAAGAAAATTAAAATTATTGTTTCCTCAATAAAGTTTGCTTCTACCTCTGAGCCTGCCAATAAGATACCTGAAGCAATTTTGATTCCTAACCACAATAGTCCTAGAGATCAAGCATCCCACACCTCTGAAAAAACTCTTAACTCTGGAAGATGAAAGTTTTGGAGATCAAGTAAGATTTTTTATTTAACATACTACTCGTATTTAATCCCATGTAACAAACTTCAATTTTGGGCTCCTCTTTTCCAAATTTATAAAATGAAGAGATTGGTACTACCAAGGCTGTCTCAAGCTATTCCAAGTCCTTCAAAAGGCGAATTCGTAACTTCTAACATTAACATCAATCTCTCAGATACACGATTAGATGAAGGATTTTTGGACATGTTGCCTGGAATATGAAATGTTGGTATGTTCTTTGTTTTCCTTTGTCTATCTCTCTTTTTTTTTTTCTTCAAACAAATCATCTTTCATTTTTTTCTTTTATTTGTACATTTTCCAAGCATTTCTAAAGGATTGAGTTTCTTCATGAATTCAAACTTTTTGAAAGATCATACTGGCGAGGTTGATGGGAGAATCGATGTACTTTAAGGAATAGAAAATACTCATAATTTTCACGACCCTCCTTGCAAATACCCGAGCACCATTTATGAAGGTACTTTGGTGCTTAACGTAGATGATTTAAATAATAAAGATGAAGTGAATTCTGAGACTGTGAGAGCTAACATTTCAGAGATCAATCAAGAAATCCCAACGGTTCCATCTTCATTAGCTTTAGTTAACATTCCTCCTTCAAAGACAAACAATCATGGGGCTGCGCAAATTTGTTCTTTCATGTTTGGTCCTCCACCATACTTGAAGGCTACTCTGTAAGAAGCCAAGACTAATGATTTTTCAGAAGTGTTTTAGGGACATTTTGAAGCATGAATTTTCCAACATTCGATCTTGGCGGGATGAGAATAATTTAATTCTTCAAAATGTGATTATTTAGCTTATTTTACACATATACAACACTTTTGATGAAATGTATGGATGCGTTTCTGAAAGAAATTGACTTTTATTTATCTGAAAGAAAACAACATTTGGAGTGTTTAACCGCTAAAGCAAAGACTAAGTAGTTGAAACTTTCGAATATTCAAATGGAAGTAGAGGATTCCACGTGTTTTTCTTTGAAAGATAAAATTAGTAAGTTAACCTTTGAGCTGGACAGACTCTGCGATGAACTTCAAACCCATCAAGAGCAGAAGAGTATGTTTGAAACTATGAAGGCTGCATTAGAAGAATCATGGACTAGAAAAAGCACCCATTGACAAGAAAAGGAAGAGTCTTGAAGATAGTTTTCTACAAGTGATTAATGGCGAGTGATTTTGATAGAGTTGAAACTTTTTGATTTTCTTTAGGACATATTGTATGAACTTTGATTTGCTATCATTTTTCTATGATGAACTTTTCTTCTTCATGTTTCTTGTGTACTTTTTCTTTTTTACTGTAGAAAATTATAAATGAATCAAATGAATTTATTGATTGTCACTAAACATGAATTCGTAATTTATTCAAGTTGCCTACGTACCTAAAACAAGAGCACAATTTTTTTGTTTATTGGGCTATTCACAGTTTATCCTCTAGCGGGTTAAGAGTACTACATTTTATTACAATGAAAAATTTACAAAATAAAGAACTTCAAGCGTAAAAATGCTTTAGGAATTTTCCATTGATAAGTCCGATTTGCAGTCCATCCTTGTCTACGATCTTGCATAAGTAACAAGAAATGGATTATCTCATTTAGATTGGAACTTGTCCTCTATCTTTCTTGTGATTGTGATTGACCTACATACTGAAAGTACCTGATCTCTAACTTAAAATGATCTTGTTCCCACCTTTTTGTTGAATGACTTCGCCATCCGTGCCTGATAGCATTCCAGGCGCATTTGTGCCTCTAATCTCTTTTCACCCAAAGCTTCTAACATTTCCAGTTGAAGTCAAACATTTTCTTCTATTGTCAGACCCTTTTGGATTACAACTCAAAATGACGAGATTTGACACATTAGAAGAAGTACGACTTCTGCTCTGTACACTAAGGCGTAATGAGTAGTTTGTGTTGTAGTTCGATAAGTAGTTCAATAAGCCTACATGAGTTCACCGATTCTTTTATGCTAATTTCCTTTTGATTTGGAAACGACCTTTTTTAGCAGGCTGCACAATGTTTTGTTGAATGCCTCTGTTAACCTGTTAGCTGCAACATTGTATATAGACGAGTTGTATTGTTTGAATCCAAACTTTACACATAAATGGGTTATATGGCTATTGTAGAAGAGTTTTCCATTATTAGTGATGATGTGTTATGGGACCCCATATCGATAAATGATTAGACTAAGAATAAAATCTACAATATTTTTTTCTTTACTTCCTTCAACGATACGACTTCAGCCTACTTAGAGAAGTAGTCAGTCCTGACGAGAATGTATATATGCCTGGTTGAAGACTTTGGACTTATGGGTCCAATTAAATCAAGATTCCATGCATCAAATGATCAAAAAACAAGTATTGGATGTAATGGTTTCGGTGATTGGTAGATGAAACTTGTATGGACCGCAAGCTTCAATTTCTTCGCATAATCCATGGAGTCTTGTACGATAATTGGCCAATAGTATCCCATCATCTTTATTAGAAAATAGAGTTTGGCTCCAGAATGATGAGCAACAAAGATTTCAGAGTGGGCTTTTACCACGACATGTGTTGCTTTATTGTTACTTAAGTATCGAAAGAAAACTCTAGTAAATGATCATTGATAAACCGTTCTATTATAAAAGACAAAGCGAGATGCATATCTTTTGATTTTAGTTTTTCGTCGCTGATTATCTAGTAACTTTCGATGTTGGTAACAATGATGGAAGCATCCATCTTTGAGCGATTGATATGGGGTGGAAAATGTCTTCATTCGACCTGGATAAAACAATGACCAAATTATCTAAGGCACCAACATTCATGTTTTCACTTCTAGGCACAAATTTGATTTTTACTGAATCAAATCATTTCACAAATTTTGATGCATATTCATGATATGGTTTCAAATCTAAATTAGAAACTTCGTACTCGGCTAAAAGTTGGTTGATTATCAATTTAAATCTCCAAAGACTTCTAGATGATAGACATCCATATCTAATGCTGCCTCCAAGCCAAGGATAAGGGCTTGATATTCCACCACATTGTTTGAATATCTCTCCGTTAAGGCAAATAAAGAAGGCATAACAAGATCATGAGGAGTAATTAAGACCACTCCTGCCCAAGTACCATAACCTGAAACTTTCCCATCAAAGTATAGCCTCTATGATGGTATAATTTCAGTAAACATAACTTCTTCATTTGGAAGGTCTTCATAAAGTTCTCATTTCGTCGAAATTGGATGATCAGTGATGAAATCTTCCAGAGCTTGTCCTTTAATGGCCTTCTGTAAAATGAATTTGATATCGAACTCAGACCAGAAGTGTTCATTTTCCAATCACTCCGAAAAGAATCGGCTTGGACATTATGTACTTTAATGGATTAATCATTGAAACAAGATTGATTGTGTGTGACTGCATATAATATCTCAACTTTGTAGCCTCGAAGATCTACAGAAGATATATTTTTTCAATAGGTGAATACTTTATTTCAGTACCTATCAGTGTCCTGCTCAAGTAATAGAGTGCATTCTCTTTTCTTTCATCATTGACTTGGACAAGAAGTGCTCCCAAAGAATATTCTCGCGCTACAACATATAGAGTCAGTGGCTTCCCTAGAATTGGATCTGTTAGTACTGCCAAATAAGACATCCATTGTCCTACTCAAACATCACATTCTTCTTTAATAATTTTTTGAATGGATAACAACTTTTGACAAAATTAGAGATAAATTTAAGAATGTATGCAAGCTTTCCTTGAAAACTCTTCAACTCATGCATATTTCTTAGCTCTAGCATGTCGATTATGGGGTCAATTTTTTATTGAGCTATTTCAATGCCCCAATGTCAAACAATGAAGCCAATAAATTTCTTAGAGATGACATCAAATGCACAGTTTATCTAATTCATCTTTAGTTGATGTTAGCGGAGTCTTTTGTAAACATCCCATAAGTGTTGTAGATGATCGTCACGTTTCCTTATTACATAGCATTCTACATTTTTATGCAGCTTGTCATCGAAAATCTTTTGCATTGCCTGCTGGTAGGTTGTCCCTGCATTTTGTAATCCAAAAGGCATAACTTTGTAACAATATATGCCTTTAGGAGTACGAAATGATGTAAGCTTCTCATCTTTTAGATTCATCCGTATTTGGTTGTATCATGAAGACCAACTTGAAAGATAGGACTTTATACCTAGTAGTTGTATCCACCATCAATTCAGTTATTGGAAGTGAAAAATCATCTTTTGGACATGCTTGATTCAAATCTCGAAAGTCAACATAAACTCATAGTTGCCCATTCTTTTTTTGACAGGAACAATGTTCGCGATCTAATTTGGGTACTTGACTTCACATATGAACCCAGTTTCAATAAGTTTGTTAACTCTCACTTCAATTTGAGGAATAAGTTTTGGTCGAAATCTTCTTTGAGGTTGCTTGATCGGTTGTACTCCATGTCTTGCTGCAAGTGATGCACTGCAACCTTTGGATTTAACCCTTGGCATTTCTTTGTAAGACCATACAAATACGTCTTTGTATTCCTGAAGCAAGTGGATATACTCGGATTCCTTTTTTTGACTGATGAGACCATTTACGAACACTGGTCTCGGGTTTTCTTCGGTCTCTAAGTTCATTTGTTTCAATTCATTCACATTAGCTTGTCCTCCTTCTTCAAATGTTTATGGAGTTGGTTCAAGTTTGTCTATTGTGGTAAATTTTTCAGTCTCAAATTCTGAGTTGGAAGCTTCTACAAAAGCAATGTGATTGATAGAGACTTTTTATTTATCCATCATTCTTTAGAGATGAGTAAACTCTTTAACTGTTCTGTTTTATTCTTGATTATTGAGGCTTTGGACTTGGATTAGAAGTTTAAATTTCAAGTTGAAAGAATGCACATTATCTTTGAGATGACTTTCGAGGAGCTTATGCATTCTTATCAATTTGATTAGATGAAGAAAGATTTTCATTTAACATTAAGAAGACAAAAACTTTACCTTTTATGTCAACTATTGTGGAAGGCTCTCCTTTTAACCTTTTAAATACGGAAACTCTAGCATTCTTGTTTTCAATTCGATCGAACATTGAAGGTCTCGATTTTTCTGATTTCTTTTTTGTAACTTCATATATTTGAATCATGATTGGGTTTGCGGAAACCTTCTTGACTTTAATCATTCTTGGTGGATTTGGATTATATCCCAAGCTATACCTAGGCCGCAACATAAAGGATCCATCATATTCAAAAGGGATACTCCCACCCAAAAGGACAACATCAAGATTACCCAATTTGTGAGACTCTCCTTTTCCAAATCCAACATTCTCAAATAAATTTTTGACTTAAGGATTGTAACATCCTTTTAAATTCTATTTTGACTCCTTTAGTAACCTATATATCTTATTTGAAAGAGCAATAGAAAGCTTTTATATGTTTGGAATATATGTCAAAACATCTGAGGTAGACTTACATTCTCCTAAGGCTGCCAGAGTTGATGTACAAAAACAATTTTGGAAAACTAGGTATTGGAAAATAAATCTTTAATATTTCAACATCTATTGGTTCTATTTGAGGTTTTTTTGCCTTTAGAGAATCTTTCAAATGTAAATTTTGATTTACCTTTAATATGATGATCGGGTGGAACAATAATAGATGTATTATCTTCATCTGCATCTCTTTTAATTTTGAATTCGGACATGGACAATCCTTCAGAATTACATTCTTTATCTCAAAACTTATTTCGAAAACTACATTATGACCATATCGAATAGTCCAAACAGTTATCGAAAATAGTTAATAATACGTTAAACTTGAGTCTTAAAAAAATACGTTTAACTCACACTTTTTTATGAAAAATTCAATTATTTCATCGACATTTATTATTTTTGCGATACAAATTTCTCAATATAATTTTCATCATTTTATTAGGAAATTTTATATGGAATATAACATCAAAAAAGTTAGAAATTTTACATCCAAAAAGTCATATCTCATGTAAATTTTCGAATGCAAAAATATATGGAGTATGATTTTTTTGGACGTAAATTTTTTATTGTAAAATCTTCCAACTTCTTTGCAAGTTCGATTGTGCCCCCATAACTTTCAACTTCTGCGTCCGCCCCTGGCCTCACTGATCGTATTAGAATTATAGCTCCCTTGAGAACAATGTCAAGCTCCATAGTACTAATAAGGGGGTTCTTCCAGATGCTTTTATTTACTGTCAACTGGTTGGAAGTCTCATTTATCTTCGTGTCACTCAATCGTATATTGCATTTATTGTGCATCTTATCATCCATTTTATGTAATCTCCACGTTCTTTTCACTATGCCCCTATTTTTTTCCCCTCAATTTTTGGCTATGTGAAAGAACCTTGTTTCTTTATCCTAGCAGTTGCAAGCTTACTTTGATGCTGATTGGGAAACTAGGTCAGGTGACCCTTCTTTTCTATTAGGTTACTCTCTTATCTCGTGATGAAGCAAGAATCACACTGTTGTTGCTCGTTCCACTACTGTGGCTAAGTATCAAGTTCTTGTTGATACTACCTCTGAGCTTCTTTTGCTTCATTGATTTCTACACAATTTGGGTATTCCCCAACAGCCCAACAGCCCTCTTTATTGTGACAATCATAGTGCTATCTAGGTTGCTCACAATGATGTCTTCCATGAGAGCACAAAACATATTGAGACTGATTGTCATTTTGTGTGGCAACATTTCCAGGACTATTTTGTCTTCTTCCCATTCGTTCAACTGATAAGTTAGCAGATTTATTCACAAAGGCTCATCCAACCATGATCATAGTGATTTGGTTTACAAACTCCGGTTGTCATCTTCAATACTACCTCGAGTTTGCAAGGGATGTTAGTATATATATGCTATCAACCTAAATCGTATCACCTAAATTAGGTTGATTGCACATCCCTTGATTTATTTATAAATTTAATTGCGTTTGATTGATTAATGTTAGTATATATGCAATCAACTTAAATCATATCACCTTAAATAAGGTTGATTGTATATCCCTTGATTTGTGCATATTTGTAATTGAGAGTAATTATCATAGAGGCCTTACCTGGAATGTTTGTTTCCTTTCACTATGGAAGGATTGCCCTCTGAATAGTTCAATTAACATCAGAATACAAAATTCCTTTCTACAAATTCTCTATTTTTCTTAATTTCAACAATTGTTATTCAGCGTGGGCAATTTTATTACAAAGGATTCACTGTCAAGTCAACATTTAGAAAAAAAAAAAAATTCGAAAAGGGGGACAAAAGTTGTGGACTATGTCAGACGATAAATATTCAATACTTAATAATTTGTATTTGAAAAACGAATTATTAAGAGGGATAAAGAAAATATGAGTTAATATATGCTCATTTATTTATATTTACATTTATTTATTTTTTAAAGTTGAGTTTAATTACAAGAAATCAGGAATCAAATTCATTACAGAATCTATTAATTTTTTTTTTCCAGATGTCATACCACTTCTCGGACTCCGCTATAGTTTAGGAATTAAAATTGTAAATTTTCAATTTAATTAGGTAAAATGCATGATTAGTATATATTATTGAAAAATACATAATATACTAAATATATACACGATTTTGATTTTATATTGTGTCAAAAGAAGATTTACTTTGATATATTGAACTCAATTAACAAATTAGACAGTGTTCTATGAAATATGCTTAATATTTATATAATATATTTTCGAGATCTAGATTAATGTTCAATTCTTTTCAACACCTTGTATGTTATGAGAGAAGGGATGTGTTCATTTAAATTTAGGCTTCGAAAAGTCCCAGTATGTGCAAGTAAAATTTTCATCATAATTGTTATAAATTGGTAACACTGAGTCTTTATTTATAATATATAATACCGTGACACTAAATTGAACCACTTCATGTACAAAATGCTTTTGTTCATTTACTAATTGCAAAATCTCACTTTGTTTATAACAATAATGATGATTTTTGATATTTAATTCTCTGTTATCTATTCTTAATGTTTAATACTGTTTGTTCCTTAAACATTCTGTGTTCTATTGCAGATTTTGCTTCTGCTCCCCATAAACTTTTTTCTAAATCCCATCTTGCAGGTTCTTCCAGAGTATTAATTTTTCAGTACCAGCAGTAGAGCAAGAGCTGGATCATGCCTAGATGGCTACCAAAGAAATTTGGAGACTGCATAACACATTCAAAATATGAAACGGAGTAATCTGGATATGTATTATCTATGAGCTCTATTTTTCCGTAATTATTAGAGCATAATCATCTTACTAACCGCGAGAAAAAGATAATGGCTTAACAGTCCATAAGCCAACCAAAGTGACCTAGCAAGTAAAGAGAAAAATGACAAATAGAACAGCATAAATTCCACGCTCTTAATTTGAATCAATTGTTTCTACAATAATTAAGAGTCATGTTATGATCAAAATAAATCAATACACAAAATAAATCCCCACCCCTCTCGAGATAGATGTGTTATTATTCAATGAAATCCGATTTTTGAAAACTATGCATTAATTACCTTGTTGAAAATCGTTTCTTTTCACTTTTATGGTTCCCAAAGTTTATCACTAGACTTCAAAAATGCCTATGAAACTTTGTTTCCCCGTTGAGTTCAAGTCTCACTGCCACTCATTTATAAAAATTATGCACGTGAATACGATATTCGAGTGAGGGAATGTTTTAACTATGATGACTTTAACTTTTAAATGAGATAGTTCAAATGATTATTCTTTGTGAACATATAAAATTGTGTGTGAAGAAATTAGAATGACTCACCACTACCATGAGAGGAGAACAATACATGGATACATAAGCCACGAGTACAATACTTTCTACAAATATCTTGTGATGGTGGTGATCATGAAATGCAAACGCCGATGAAATTGCAGTGACGAAGAACACTATGAGAACAAGTATTGTCAACATACCTACCTTTTTCTGTATATCAATGACAAATAAATATTAGCAACATTTTCTTCATTCCAGCCGAAGCGGAAATGCTTTCAAGAACACATAAGAATGCATTTTCCGAAGTGCCAAATTTTTGTGAAAGAGTGGCTTGCCTTTCCATTAGCTGAAGCAAAGTAGAAATATTTTAGTATGAAGCAGAGCTCCAAAAGAATTCCTAATCCATTAATTGTGATCACTGGGAAGTTTTCCCAATTATGACTTGCGACTGGCAAGAAGTACAAAGTGTAGAGGAAACACTTCGATAGTGCAATGATATATGAAACACATGTAAATTCTTCACTTACCACCCTTGAGAATGTCAATCTGGAATAATTTCAAAGGTATTAGATAACCAGCTGCGTCGTTATGAAGCATTAAACCATGATCACACTCAGCTAGCGCAATAATAATTAGGTGATCAAGTGCTGGTAGTAAAACATCAATGTGACAGCGTTAAAATTGTCAATTGTACTGTAGATTCCTGTTTGATACTACATAACAATCATTACAGTTAACTTCATGTAGCCATAATCTATAAACAACAAAAAATTAGTATTGTAGAAAGACGGTTTGTGTTTACATTGGCACAGCATAAAATATCATAGAAGCAGCATTCCCTACAAGAAACATCAGACAATCTGCTTTAATGATTTCTAAAAATCATCAATTAATGATAGAGACGAAGTGGGAGAAGGTATACCTATAATTCTGGCAGCCAAACGAACGCTATCTCCCATGTTTCAAGAATGACTCAAAAGGTGATCTGAAAAAAAATATAGAAGATTTTGTCACTCTTTATCTATCCAGCATCCTTTAGGGGATATATATACTGGAAAGAATAACACAAAAACCAAATCGTGCTTACACTTATTCCATTGACGTGGATTAAAGGTGTACTGGGTATTGGGTAATATAAATTCATTGTACTCTTTTCTGTATTAAGTGGATAAATGCTAAAAACTAGTTAATTAAACAATTTGTCTCAATTATTCGTTCTAACCAGAATATGATAGTTAGAACTTCCTACAAATAGTTTTACGCACAGTTATGATTGGGACAACTTAACAAATATGTTTTCTAAGAGATATTATCTATTGTGGAATTAAATAAAGATAAACACCACATATAACGTGGTAAACACCCAAGAAATACATCCATGAGCCCCACGGGTAAAATAATCCACTATCAACAAATAAAAAATACAACAGTTTTGGTTTTATAATTTCAAAATATTAACAAAAACAATTAAAAGCAAGTAAAGAACAATTTCCTCGTTTTATTTCTTCTTATGACTTGTTGGGGAAGTGGAATCAAACCCTCCAATTTTTACTTTATTGCCACTTCACAATTGTATTCGATCGCAACTACTTCTTGGATTAAGATTCACTTATCTTAATTCATGCAAGGTTGTCTGATCTTTGAGTATGATTATATCATTCACGCTCAGGTATGCTATCTCAAAACATTCTCACGTCCCTTAATGATTTTCTCTACTTGTGTAGATGCCCCTCCAAGGCACGAACGTGTCTTATCTAAAATATGAAAGTTTTGCACGGTAAGAATAATATAAAATATGTTTGATATGCTTAGTAATTAAATTAAGAAAAGTTTTAATTTGTCAAAACAATTTTTCCTTCTTTTAATTATTTGACCAATCAAACGAATCCAATAAGACAAATATATATTTCTGTATATGTATAAAATATATTTTATATGGTCAATAATTAATTAGGGAAAGTTTTGATTTGTTTCTTTTAATTATTTGACCAGTCAAATCTATCCAAGATTATAGATATATGTTTTTGTATATGTTGCTATAAGGTAAGTAAATATTTCACATTGTTTAGGGTTTGAAAACCATGAAAAATCATAGCCAAGAATCTGTTAACCTGCAGCATAACGTGTAGCACCCAGTCAGTAGTCACGTTTATCTTGTTTAAACTGCATCACCTGAACACATTTTTGGCATATGTTTTGATGTCTAAAAATCATTCTAATTTAAGCAAGTCAATATATAAATAATAAGTAAAAATATAAAATATATTTTACTTACAGTTTGAAAACCGGAAACGGACAATAGATGGACCGTAAATCTGTGTCTGATTTGCTTCTACTAATCGGATTATGGCTTAGTCCCCGACAAGAATATGAGAAGTTGCTTTCTCCATCCAATGAACTTGTGTGGATGAAACATATCAACATAAATTTAAAAAAAAAATTGTGGAGGTGGATGTGTTGGCACTACTGACATACTTTTTGCATGAAATTGATAAAAGATCTCTCTCTAAACTATTAAGTTTTGACAAGACAGAAAAGAGATAAAAACATAACAGCTTCATGGGAATCACTTTCCATATTGATTCGCTTGTGAGTGGAAGATGGCATAGGACTTGTAGTGTCCACTGGATGCAATTGAGGTATTGTTTGGGAGAATACAGAAAGCACCTAAATTTATGGATTATGATGACTGACCTTTACTTTATGGTTACTTTCTTCTTATTTAAGCAACAGTGACAACAAACTAAGCCCCTTTTTCCCAATAAATTGGGGGCAGACTATCTGAAATTTTTTCAGCCACTCATTTTTGTTTATTCGAAACTAGAATGAATTATGTTAATCACAAATGTGCTCAAACAAGCAAGACAAAGGTTGGTATTTGGTAATGCACAGTTTTCTCCATTTCCTTGATTACTAGTCAATGAAAATGTAATTCCACATTATCCTGTTAATTAAAGCCGTGTCTTAGTGTGGCTGATTATCCTACCTTCCCTTGTTCGTTGAGAAATAACAAGTGTACCAGAAATTGTAGAGTTGACCTGTTGTCTTAAACATCAGGAATTACTTTTTCCGGCTTAGTCATGCAGAAGTATAATACTGAAATCATAATAAAGACTGTTCATAATTTAAGTTACATAACAGATATAAATTTATTTTCTTAACCTCATATTCGAAATCAAAGGAAAGAGGAAAACAGGGCTAGAAGCCATATATGCAGATTACATGTAAACAGATTTTTATGTCCATGTAATGTTTAACTATGATAAAAATGATTTGTTATTCAACTATTAGCATTCAATAATGACAAGGAAACGATGTTGGATTATTTGGAAAGGTATCTGTAATGATAATAGACTCGAGCAGGATGCTTGAGCTTCATGAGAGCCTTCACTTCATGTTTCGTTGTCATTTCTCTAGAAATATTTGAACTGCCTGCAATTTTTCCAAGCTTTCTATCTCCTTTGCCATTTAGTCCATATCTTTGGCTGATAACCAAACTCTGTGTTGGGTTTTAATACCCAATAAATCCGGGCAATGCTGTTAAAATTGTGTTGGACTATTTATATTGACACCAAAATCAACTGGCTTGACCTGACAACAAATTGGGGTCACTTGAAGTAACCATTAATTTGTGTTGCTCGTTGTCGCTCATTAGTTGGACACCCTTTTAACTGAGTT
This sequence comes from Fraxinus cuspidata, assembly GCA_903798385.1. Taxonomy (NCBI): domain Eukaryota; kingdom Viridiplantae; phylum Streptophyta; class Magnoliopsida; order Lamiales; family Oleaceae; genus Fraxinus; species Fraxinus cuspidata. The sequence continues at coordinate 15,436 of CAIGRP010076841.1, forward strand.
AGCCCACTTTCCTTTGGTTTGTTGGCCTATCTTTGTTAGGTATTTAATGTAATTGGCAAGTCTGTGAACAAAAGAGACTTAAATTGATGTGCTGTAAAAGTCAAGGAGTAATGTGCAAATAGTAGAAAGTGTATTATAATAGGTTTAGGGTTCGAGAATGGAAAAGAAGGAAAAACAGCACTGCAATTTCGCTAGACTGTCGCCAAGACTTGGCTCGAGCGACAGAAAGAGTAACACTATCGCTAGCCTGTCGCCTCTACTTCGCTCGAGTAACAACCTATCGCTTGACTGTCGCTTAGCCCTTGTTCGAGCGACAGTGCTATCCAGGAATTTTTAATTCTTTTTTTTAAAGGCTTTTTGTCCGGCCCATTCATTACTTAACCTAACCTATAAATACTAAACGCCATAGAACAGTTTTTCTAAGGTTGAACATTGAGAATTCATACAATCTTCATATCTTCTTCACAAATTAGCTTTCAACCTTCATTCTTCAATTGATTCTTAGCGGTGAAAACATCATAATCTAAATCCAAATACCAAACTACTACTACCTCCAAATCTGTTAGAGTTCTGAAGATCAAGGAAAGGTGACTACAATTCTAGTAGTTGAAGAACGTGGATTTCTTTGTGAATCCACAGTAAGTAGACAATTTCACAAAGTTAGGAGTTGTTGCAGGAGAGCGCAATCCAGCAAAGTTTTGAAAACTACATCTGGGAGTTGGTGCAAGAGCACAAAATTCAGGAGAGCTGTTGGAATTGCTGTTAAGAGATCAGATAGTACGTGTCATCGTTTAATCTGGTAGACTGTAAGCTATAAATCGTTTATAGTGGATTGTTGACTAGCAAAGTGTCCGGAGTTTTTACCTAATTATAAATTTTCCGTGATTATACCGTGCGTTATTTATTACTTTATTTACTTTTTTATATTCAGTGGTATTCAAACATAGGATAATTGAACCGATTGGATAATCATCCAGAGGTAATTAATTGGTGACTTATTGTTGGTTAATTATAATTGTTAATTCTGCAATTACACATATTCACCCCCTATAGGTGTAGTTTGGGTCGAACTTCGTGTTTTTCAATCTTGTTACACCCCATTCATTTATAAACAAAGTCAAGAAATTATTTAGTCAAAGTCAAGAATCTCAATCTTCAAAGTTAGCCAAATAACGATTTAAGTTGAATAAATGATTTCATGGGGCTTAATTTGTAATTATTAATACTTGAAAGGCTAGAAATAATATATAAAGAAAACTAGGGAGTTAGTTTACATTATTACAAATGAAAGGAATAAATAGGACATGGTAAAAAGATTGGGGACTTGACTTTGTAATTTCCTTATAGTTATCCATTTTACTTTGGCCATATCTATCCATTTTGCTCAAAATCTTGGGAAAAACAGAGAGCAAGGAAACGAAACTGTGGGGGAAGAAAAAAGAAGGAAAATAGGAAGAAAAAAAGGGGGAAGAGATAGATTCCAATTTTACAAGGTTGTATTTTTAATTTCTCAAATTCTTCATTCAATTTAGAAAGGTAAACATAAGAATGTGTTTATGGATTTTTTTTAAATTTCGAAGTTAACAAGAATGAGGAGTTATTGATGTTTATTTGAGGTTTTAAATAGGAGTATAGCAAAAAAATGTTTAATTGAAGATGGAGGTTTAAAGAAGTGGAACATTGAAATGGGTTTGTGAAATAAAGACATGTTATTTTATTTTCTTTTAAGTATATGATGCTAAATACTTAAATTAAGGATTTGAGGTTGGAATTTTCTATTTTTTTTAGCAATATTTGGACAAAATCATATGAAATTATTCCCAGAAAGTGCTAATTCTGTCAATAGTTTTGGTGGTAAGTTTCAGTATATAGAAACAGGTGACAGACTTCAATATTTTGGAATTTTAGTGATGTTTTTGTCAAAACTTGGGTTTTCTCAGATTTTACAAGTTGAATGAGACTAAATGATAAATATGGAAGTTTAGGTATTGGATTAAATTATGTATGGGGGTTGTATATGTATAAGGTGAGTGAGTAATGAATTTGATATATGTGGTGATTAGTGGGTAAATTGTTAAGAAGAAGTGAAATGGTTATTCTATTATTCTTATTAAAATTGTGAATTGAGTTTTGACTCGAATAAATTTATTATTATATCAGGAGATAGCGAAGAGATTGAGACAGCTCACCAGCCAAACTAATTGCTCGTAGATAGCTTGTAAGTGGAAAAACTTAAATATTCTCCAAGTATTGATAAATTAATTATACTATTATATATCTTATGCAATTATGTGAATTATTTGTTCAATTACAAGATTAATTTGGAAATATTCCTTCATTATGATCTGTGTGGAATTTTAAAGATTGTGTATGGATTATTTGTAAATTGGAATGTGAGACATATGTGATATTGAGATCGACCAGAATAATACCGTGATTATATACTTATTCTAATTTATTGAGAGGCCTTGGCCGTGTTCTATACAACACTGAGGGATCTTGACTGTGGATGAATGGGTCTGACCGTGTATATGTAGTTCACTGAGGGGCATTGTCCATGTTCTAGTATTGATTATGAGAGGTCTAGGTCTTTGAGACCCACTTCCGTTCACTGAGGGGGCCTGAGGCCCGTGTCGGGAGTGTTTAGCCCAAGGGGCAGTCTACGCACGTATGACTAGATTACAGATTTCAGTAAGAGGGTACATTTTTGGTAGATTTCCCGACACATGTGATGTGATGAGATGATGGTATATATTTCAGTTGATGATTATATCATAATTACATGAATAATTCATGTATTGATTATTAATATATGATGTTATATAGTGAACTGTTAATAATACGAACTCGATTTTCGATAAATATGTATAAATGACAAAGTATATATTTTCAAATCTTTTACTCACTGAGCTATCAACTCATATATTTTTCCATGATTTTTCCTACAGGTAGCAATTGGTTCTTTACAACTAGAGGAGCCTGATGATTTCAAAGTGGTAGCCACACGATATATTGAGTGACTGATATATTTGATGAAACACGAAGTAATTATTTGGGCCCATTGCATTATATTTTTCATAAGCAATTGATTTAGCACATTTTGTAGTAATTCATAGTCAGCCTTGGTGGTGGATCGGGTATTTAGTCAGCATCTATCATCGCCGCACATCACGTTTCGGGTCCACTAGGGTAATCCGGGATGGGTCGTGTCACATGTCTTGTGTTGTTACTTGGTCCATCTTTTGCCTATCTCTAAAGCTATAAATGCTCTTTCTTGGAAGAAAACCCGAGGTGCAATTGTGTGAGAAAAGAGAATAGCTATCTTGGTGAGTGTTGAACCATTACTCCCTTCCTTCTCTCTCTCTGTTACGTGTTTTATGTAATGTAATTGTATTGCAAGTGTACGGAGTCAAATTTTGTAATATATGATCAAGTATGGATGTCGAACCCACATGAATTGAAATTCAATTTTTACCAACTACTTTGATTATTTTAGCCTTTATTTTATCTAAAAGATCAAATTTTAGAATCAATGTTTTTATACTAATCTAAAGATGGACATGGTAGCAAATTCAACTAAATCAATGTTAGTTATACAAGAGATTTATCAAAGTGAGAAGTCTATGGAATGATTTCATTGCACTATCAACAATATTTTTCAAATTCTATAGTTACTTCTATCATTTTTTCTTAAGTTTATAAACATAAACCATAAATTAATTCTATTCCTTCTTTCGAATGCAGAATAGAACCTATCTCTATAATTTAATTCCAATATCTCTATTCCGAATTAAAATCTAGAAATTATCAAGTACGTGGTTTATAAATGGAATAAGCTTAAAATGAATTATACTTTCTTTCGAAACTAATAATTTCCTAGATTGTGATATTCTAAAATCAAGCCTAAATTTCCCTCTCTTGAGTACCGAAATTTAAGGCATCAAATCATTCAGGACCAGGTAATTGAAAATAATGCACAATAATCAACACAAATAAGCTTATGGAAAAACTAAAAGAAATAACTATATTAAAATTCAAACATGTCTCAGTTACGTTACATCAAACCTTAGTTCTAGAAATTAGTTCATGAAGAGAAGCCATATAATCAATTCTAATATACTGATTTGGTGCTTGAATTCTCCTTCTTAATGTTCTCTCTCTTTCTCTAGATCAATATGTTTTTCTTGCCTCTTGCATCATTCAATTCTCTTTAAAAGTAGTCTTCAGAGTTGTATTTATAATCTTTTCAAGTTTTGGAGAAGTTAGAGATGGATTTGGCCTTCAAAAGAATCCAAAAATTTTAAAACCCTTTTCTTGCCCAGCGGCTCCTCAATGCGGCATCGCAACGCCACGCGCATATTCACACTCATATAACTTTGGCTCATTTTCAAACTTGTCATTTTTACCAAGTTATCTAACATGTAAAACAACATGAACACACATATTAAAACGCTCTAAATTGTTCAAAGACAACAATTTTAAGTGGCATTAAAAGCAATGAGTGAAACTCACTCATCAAACACCTCTAAACTTAATACTTTACTTGTTTTCGAGCAAACATAAAACTAAAGAAAATAAATAATGACAGACTAACACAAATAAATGAACAAAGTCACCTAAAACAAGTTTAGTTAGCTAGCTTACCTTTATGGCTTAGTGTTGAAAACATTATATCAGGTCTACAAACCATTTCAAAGTTATAGTGCAAAGCCTAAATTCTCACATATTCGATGCAAAACGAGTGTGTAAAGTATTAAGTGCAACGTTGTACATCCAAAAGTTGATCCAATTGCAAACCTCACAAATCAAATATATCCGTTCTTCGTCTATGGGATTTAGATACCTCCAAACTTATTTTCATTTTATTCTCTTCCCAAGGTGCATTCTATAGTTTATTTTCAATTTCTGAATTCTTACACCTCTCAAATTTGGTTTGGTCTATGCAGTGATGTCAACAATTTATGCATGTAATGATTCTCCAAACTTTGAGTGTTTTAGCAATCAAGCTTACACTAAACAATTCAAACCCACTAGTTATTTAAGCCCTTTCAACTTAGTCACTATTGCACATTTAATTGCATATTTTGATGTTGTCTTTTCAAATTAAGATTAACCTCACCATTTTTTCTTCTTGACCCCCATAATAAGCTTTTAGTCAATAAATACCAACGTTTTAAGCCAAAGAGTATCGAGTTTTGAGATACTTCAACAGACTTACTAACTCAAGTACAAAAGGTGTCGGCGTGAGGTATAGAGTCAACAAGTACAATGCTTGTTTTTTTTAAAAGAAAACAAAAATACAAAGGTCTAGATCTCTAGCATGCGGTCACCACCTAACTTATACTTGAGAGTTTAAGACACTCTACACAATATATTTTTCTCAACATGCATGGAATCATCACAAGCGTAAATCATATCTTTCACTAGTTTGAACACCCCTAATTGTACTCTAGAAGGTTAAGGATATAGTGAATAATAGGTTTCGGGATTGATAATCTAAATTTTCTATTTTGAATCCATATGTATGAATCAACGTATTCATGTACAACGCTACCATCAATTCACGTGCATATTTAATTTCATGTTTTACATGTATAAGTAAAAATTCAACCAAAGAACATAACTCCATTATAATTTATAAACTGTTATTAAAAGCATAATTATAGACATTATGGTCGGCAATGTTAACTAACTCGCATAAGCATGTAACAATTACTAATCACATGAAGTAAAAAATAATCATACACAATTTACTAAACAGTTAAGCGTCTAAGGCAATTAATCACCCCACATAAAGTAAACATTGTCTCCAATATAAAATTAATGCCAAGGGAGGGTAAGTGAACTGAATGAAGACATCAATTGTCTTTGTCAATGTTGGTGTTTTGGTTTGGCGGAGCTGAAAAGTTGAAATGGTATGGGAACAACGACGATTGAGGAAATGTCTGATCACGAAACATGGATTCCAAGGCATTGTTGATCTCATTATGATAGTGAAACTGGTCGTACACTGAGTTTTGCATTTGATTCAATTGCAGTTGCATCCCTTTCTGTATTGTGTCATTCGTAATTACATGGCCTGAGTTGACTAGTGATGTCATTACTAGTGTCTCTTACCGGTGGAGGTAAAGGAGGTGCTTGACGTATTTGAGAAGTGCTTGATAAGCCTCGATGACTAATGAACCTTTCTCTTATGGCCAGTGTAAGAGTTGGTCTGGGATATACTACCTCTTCAGATGGTTGTACCATGACACCTGATTTTATACATAAATCATGGATTAATGAGAGGTGTCTTAAATAAGTAGTGGTAGATCCCGTCGGGGTGTACAAGATGTTGTGAATGACTTTTCCAATATCAATTGAGTAATCCCTTTGAATTTCATAATTCAGTATTGCTCGTTCTTTGTTTACCTCACTAATGTTACTGCTTGAAATGAGTTTGGCTAAGATGAAGTGATGCCAAATTTTGCATTCCAGACGCATGCCCAATGCCGAAAACTTGATCACATCAGTGGATGACCGTTTCCATTTAGTCCATTCCTTGGATAATACATTGAGTATTCTTTTGGGCTCAACACCATCTTCGTAGATTCTTGAGTAGTTATCTTGTACTTTATAATATTTATTGATAGATGAATCGTTGAAAGAAATCTACATTCCCTTCACAAAGACATTGATGCTCCATGGAATTAGTGTAGAACTCTCTGATCAATAAGATCGAGGCCGAACTTGATTGTTTAGTAAAGACTTTACAATTTCTACTAGCAATATGATCCTCCATGTAGTTCTCGACGTCCCTTTCCTTAATACAATTTCGATGTACCTCCATTTGGTATACCTATATTTTGCATCAAGGCTTAAAAACCTTTTCTTATCATATAAAGTACTGGAATAAGACGCCGTGGTTTTGGATTTCTTCTTTGGCTGCATTTTGTATTTCTCGGATTCAACAATTCACTATTTCACCAATCAACCAATAACAATTACCCAAGTTTACATGAGCACCTACTATATAGCTAAACCAACAATCAATCCCAACTTTAAATCTCAACAATCTTATAAGCCCCAACTATAATGCTACATATTACCAATAAGCTCCCCAACTTTCTTCTAGGACTTCTCACAAACACCTAGTGAGCATTAATCCAAACTCCAGTAGTTTAAAGTACTCTTTCAAACTTCTTTAAATGGAACAAGCTGTAATCACTTAATAACCATCAATTCACAATGCATATAACTAAAGTCCCTAACAACAACTCCAAAAATTCAACAAACTCACTCTAAAGGAAAGAATGCACTTATTTTTAAGAGAAGGCATCTTGTTGTGGTAGAGTAATCAAAGCCCAAGCAAACCTTTGATTGAATAAGCTGAATTTGTAGATGATTAGCCTTAATGTCTTGGATGAGTCGATTTGTGAATCAAAGTTTTCTTTTGGATGTCTTGAGTTATCTCTCTCTTTTTTTAGTGCGTTTGTATTCATCCTTTTCTTCGATCAGTAATATTGATCGTGAATCAGTAACTATGTTGAGTGATTAGCTAGTGTTAAGACTTAATGTGCAGTGTTTTCGGCATGATTATTGACCGATAAATATGCACGAAGTCGTTTGTAAAGGTACTTGTAGTCAAGGTTGGCTATGTTTAGTTATTTGCTGGATATTCTTAGATTATTGACCAAATACGGTTCTGATTTGGTTTAATCTTCCATTGTATACTCTCTTTTTGATATTTTTTGCACTAGTGACAGGCTTACCTCTTAGCCCCCTGATTAGGCTTGGCCGAATTAGGTGAACAATTTCCTATGTTATTTACTATTTCGCATTGTGTATTTGGTTTGATTTATCATTGTTTTTGAGCTTTAGGTCAAAATATCCAACAAATCTAGTATGAGAGCCTTGTAAGGCGTTGGGTAAGGCATTTTTGAAATTTAATTTGAGTTTCTTTTCGCATTGACATGTTTCTTGATCTGTGTAGTTCTTGAATTTGATTTGAATTGAAGTTCTGGAGGCTAGGGTTTGATATTTGGCTCTGAAATTATCACTGGAGTTGGATTTTCATTTAAAAAACAAACCGGAGATTTAAATACTATTATACACAATATTTTAGTAACTGATTTGCACGATCTAAATGTTATATGTGACTCTGTTGATATTACTGTGATTTAATTTTTTCAAGAATCTGAATAAATTGTGTGATTGTAATAGGAGCACGTTTTGATTTTTCAATTTCTTCAATATAAGTGTTTGGTAATATCTGTGTCAACTCTAAAATTGATTCTTCTTGTTATTATTTCAATCTATGCATATTATTTTAGTGTTGATTTTCATTCTGAGATTATCTTGTCATAAATTATAGAAAACATTTTCTACAACTTAAGTGATCTTCAAATTGAAAATCACTAATGTCCATGAGTAATAGCCATCCTTTTACAGAATCTTTGATTTGTTCAAAGGTTGAATTATCAAAATTCGATGAAAATGGGGATAACTCTATTTGGAAGCGGAAAATGAGGGCCATATTGGTCCAACAAACGGTTCCTAAAACCCTTAATGATCTTGAAGTTTTTTCTGATAAATTGAAAGCTAAGCCTAACGAAATTCTAGATATGAATGAAATTGCATATGGTTCTATCATATTACACTTATTTGATAATATAGTAAGACAAGTTTAAGATGCTAAAATCCCTAGAGCTAGGTGTACTACATTAGATGCTTTGTTTCTGATTAAAACATTGCCTAATAAGATCTACCTCTTAGAGAAACTTCTTAGTTTCAAAATGGATACCGGGAAAGATTTGGAAGCTAATTTGAGTGACTTTAGTATCCTAGCTAAGAGCCTTGCTAATATTGACAAGAAATTTGAGGATGAGGACCTTTCGCCATTCCTTCTTAATTTATTACCTGATTCCTATAAAGATATTAAGAATGTGATAAAATACTCAAGAGTTGCACTAACACAAAAAATTGTCACTAATGCTCTAGGATCTCAGTAATTGGAGGCCAAGAAAGAATCTAAAGCAAGTTCAAGAGAGAAGAGTATGTTTGCAAGAGGAAGAACTCAAAAAAAGGAAAATAACTTCAACAATAGAAGATTCTAATCTAAAGCTAGATCTAAATTAAGAGATACAAACAATTAGAAGTGTTACCACTCTGGGAAGATAGGTCACTTTAAAAGATATTGTTTTGAATGGAAGAAGAAAATAAAGGATCAAAATAATGGTGAATTGAATAGTTCTGTAGTAGGTTTAGGGTTCGACAACCTACTTGTTATGACTGCGTCTAATGAAGAAGTTGATAAGGTCTAGATCTTGGATTTAGGGTGTACATTCCACATGTGTCCCAATAGGTCTTGGTTTAATAATTACATAGAAACTGAACCTAGAATAGTGTTATGGGTAATAATAACTCTCAAAGTGTTCTTGGTATTGGTGATATTGCTATCAGAATGTATGATGGTGGTGTCAAATAACAGAAATAAATCTCATCTCATTGGAAATTCTTGAAGATGATGGACATTCTTTCAAGTCTGATAATAACACCTTGAAAGTGATTAGGGATCTTTGGTAATTTTTAAGGACTAAAAAGAAATGGATTGTACTATTTTATGGGAGAGACTGTTATTTCTCAACATGTTAAATCTTTGACCATAACTGAAAATAAATTTGAATTATGGCATAATAGAATGAGACATATAGGAAATAAATGTCTTAAGTATCTAAGCAAACAAAACTACTTAGAAAAGATATGATTGAACCCCTTGATTTTTGTGAAATATGTGTGTTGGGTATGTCACATTGCGTGAGGTTTGAGACTGGGTTACATAGCACCTCTAGGCCCCTAGCTATGTTCATTCAGATTTATGGGGACCAGAAAGTCACCTTACCTTTGGAGAGAATAAATATTTCCTTTATATAGGGGATGACTACTTAAGAAAGTTATAGACTTATCCATTGAAGTCTAAATCTGAGACATTTAAAAAATTCAGAACTTGGTTGAAGATGGTTGAGAATAAACTTGATAAGAAGTAAAAAACTATAAGAGCTGATAATAGTTTGGAATCTTGTCATGTCTAGTTTGATAACTTATGTAAACAAAAGGGAACTGTAAGACACAAAATAGTTAAACACATACCTCAACAGAATGTGGTAGTTGAAAGAATGAATAGAACTCTAATGAATAAGGTTAGGTATATGCTAATTAATTATGGATTAGCTAAAGGTTTTTAGGCTGAGCCTGTGACTACAACTGCTTATTTTATAAATCNCTCTAATGAATAAGGTTAGGTATATGCTAATTAATTATGGATTAGCTAAAGGTTTTTAGGCTGAGCCTGTGACTACAACTGCTTATTTTATAAATCCATCTCCATGCAGTTCTATTGAGTTTAAGACTCCATAGGAACTTTGGATTGGTCAACCCTGAAACCTTTCTCACATTAAGGTGTTTGGATGTGTGGCATATGTACATCAAATTGAGGGAAAGTTGGACCCTAAAGTAACTAATTGTGTTATGCTTGGGGTAACATGAAGGGGTGAAGGGGTATAAGTTGTGGGTGTTGGGTGTGGAAGGTATTAAGATCATTAACAATAGAAATGTAGTATTTAATGAATCTGAAATGCCATGTATGAAAAATAAAATTGATAATCTAGAAGAGTAAATTGAAAATACTACTTTACAGAGTGAGGTAAAGCTAGGAAGGCTTAACCACACTTAACTTGAGAATGCTGAAGCTGGTGTTCAACAACTTGATGAAATTGTTGTTAACACAGATGAAGGTAAAGTAGATCTACCTCAAACTGAGGTTGAAACTGAAATTGAGAACCCAAGTAACCCCACTATTGAGACAAGTACTAAAGATTATCAATTGGTTCGAGATAAGGAAATGAGACAAGTCAAATCAAATCCAAAATATGAAATAATTAACTTGACTTACTTTGCCCTTGTCTTTGATGAATCTTTAGAGTATTTAGAACCTCCATCTTATGAGGAGGGCATGAATAGCTCTAAATCTGAGAAATGGAAAGATGTAATGAAGGAAGAAATGAAATCTTTACTTGAAAATATAACATGGAAACTAGAAAGGAAACCTAACAATTAAAGAGTTGTTCAATGCAATTGGATCTTCAAACTAAATGATGGGATTACTTCATATGACCCTTTGAGATATAAAGCTATGCTTGTAGGGTGCTGACTGTAATGAGATTTCCTCTCCCGTTGTCAAATACAAGACTATAAGAATGATATCAAAACTACTTTTTTACATGGAGAGTTAGAAGAGGACATTTATATGTGTCCACCTTAAGGCTTTGAGTAAAAACGAAAATCTGACTTTGTGTGGAAGTTGCAAAAATCCCTATATGAACTTAAATAAAGTCCAAGACAGTGGTACATGAAGTTTGACACATGTGCTGAAAATTGGTTTAGGTGAAGTGAATATCATTACTTGTATTATAATAATGTTAAAGCTGGCAGTGAAGTATTTCTACTTTTATATGTAGAAGATATGTTGCTGGCCAGCTCTAGTAAAGTTAAGATTATATGACTAAAAAAATCTCTTAAAAATCTAAATTTGATATGAAAAATTTAGAGAATGCCAATGAATTTCCGGGGATGGATATTAACAGAAACATACAGGAAGATGTGTTAACCATAACACAAGAAACTTAAACAAAGTTATAACCAAGTTTGGCATGAAAGAAGTTAAGTCTGTTAATGTGCTCCTTGCTACTCATATGAACCTCTCTTCAGCCTAATGTCCTAAATCTGATTTTAGGATAAAAGATATGAGAAATATTCCATATGCTAATGCTGTAGGATCTGTCATGTTTTCTATGATCACAACTAGGCCTGATCTAGCATGTTTTATTACAGTTCTAAGCAGGCTTATGACTAATCCAAGGAAACCTCACTAGGTTGGGTTAAAGTAACTATTGAGATATATAGCAAGAACACTTAGAGTAGGATTAGTGTTTAAGACGGAGACTGATCCATTAACCCTGAAAGGGTACGTAGTTTCACGGGTGCCTTTCTTCTTGACAAGAAAGGCACATTGTACAGAAATAGTCTACTCTGCTAGATTACCTTCCGCCTTCTCTCGGTCATTTCGGGACGAAAGAAAATTTGATTACAATTTGTAGAAAGCTTGCAACATAAAATTGAAATGCATTGGAAATAACTTGATCATTGGTTGCTTGAAAGTTAGAAATTAAAATTGAAGAAAGCAGTAAATTACAATGGCTAGTGCAGGGGCGGACACTAGAAAACTTGAAAGATGTTTGAAAGACTAATACCCCCTATAATAGCATTCGGAACAAAAACCTAAGTGATAGGAGTAGACGTTAATATGACGAAGAATCATGCTAAAATTTTTCAATATCACATCTATTTTACAATTGAATTAAAATATTTACAATGTGCGGCCGAAGTTGGGCAAATTGCGGCTACGATTGGGTAAAGGGGCTTAAGTAAAGCTTCAGTCCTTGACATTCTGCCCCATTTGTTTTGGCAACGTCCTAGGAGCCATTGATGAATGATATGCTTCAATTAATTATTTGAAGGCTCCAAGGTCTTTTTCACTTTCTCAAGTATTCTCCCAACTGCTGTATCTGCTCCATTTGACCAAGTACTCTTGATGATATTTACTGGAAGCTCGAGTAGTTCGATGGTCAAGAATCACTTCAACAACCCTCTTTTCAGCTCTTTTTAGTTCAAACATGGGTCGCTTCGGCTCATTTCTTGATGCGTCCTCCTTGTCGAGAAAGTATATCTTGAGTACCCCAACATGAAAGACCTTGTGGATTTTGCACCATGAAGGAAGTGCAACTCTGTATGCGACTCT
>CAIGRP010076852.1:6696-18699 GCA_903798385.1 Fraxinus cuspidata
TTTTTTTTTTTTTTTTGTGGAGTTGGATTTGTTACGACCTCTAATTCTAGGAGAGTTTAACAAGAAAGATAATAGCTTCCAGGAGCGTTGAACAAGAAAGATAATTATTATATTAAATTTAAGTTTTCTATCTGAATCAATATTTGTTATTTTGTTCAATTCCATGCTACACGTCTATATCTCTAACGTTGAAAACCTAATTTCATTTTTCAATTTTATTTTGAAATAAAATTTATTATTGAATTCTGGAGTTCACAATTGAAATTACTATGTAATAAAACTGTTTCAAAACTGAACAAGGAAAACTTGAAACAAAGATCTCAAACCTTTCAAAGCTAAATAAGNAAACTAACTACATCAATATCCAAAACAAGCACTCGAAATAAACAATATCCAAAATTAAACATTTGTCAATAATTTTTTTTTTTATTCTTCACGGGGCGGCGATCCCTGCCCCGCCCCGCCAACTCGTCGGGCGGGTTTTTTCACCCCATATGGGACGGTACAGTTTTTTTTTGCCATCACTACTCAAACCTTCTAATTTTAGAACCAATATCCCAAATCTTTTAATAAATGTGCGCCAAAATGACTTGGAAAATTTTTAGTCCAAATGACCATTAATTGGCTACAATTTCATCAATTAAAATCGCCACTACTACCTCCACCTTGGCAACTCAAATGCAACCACCAGAGGGAATTTCTCCCCTTGATCTTGTCATGCAAAGCCCTGGGTTGGAGATGAAATTTTGGTCAATTGGCGATCCTTTGGATGGAAACCTTCTAGAGGTCATTCGAGTGCACTTTTATTAAAATATTTGTATGTAGGTGTTGAGATTTGAAGGTTTGGAACATTGCTACAAATTTCCCAATGAATAACTAAAAGTCACATTGACGACTATGCCTTGCTCATAAATTTTACAGTTTCTACAGGTTCCAAGTTCTTCAAAATTTTCAATGTCTACTTATTTCATCACTTTAGTCCCTCATTAGCTCAAAAATTTATCAAAATCTTGGAAAAAAAAAAATATGTAAGGACAATATGAATTTTCGTGATTGATCCATACCAAACATAATTAAGTCACATTTTTGTCCTAAACTTGTCTTGAATCACACATTCTCTCGATATAAATAATTTTACACGTAAACCCAAAAATTGAGGCTCAAATAAACCCTAAATTGGAGATATCTTTCTCCAATAAGATTACATTCTTGACATTTGAGAATAGTTCTATAAACAATTCTATCGAGATATTCATCTAAACGAGTGTGAGAAATAGAAAAAATAAAAATCGTTGATAGGTTCCATCCTACCGAAATACAAATGAAAACTTAGGAAAATGTAATGGACGAATTTTTATTTAAAGGATAAACAAAATGTTTTTATGAGCTTTATGGATTCTAAAGAGAAATTATCCCTAACTCATAAGTTGACAATTTTTGTGCTACTCTATACATGTCTTGACATGAATTAACAAACATAATCACACTGGATACGAATTCGTATTTTTCAATTACCAAGAAAATCGTCGTCGTCGTCGTCATGTAAACGTTTCTAAATTTGGAATGAAAACATCGCACCTTAACAACATTTCCAATCCTTAAGGTTGGAAAAGCCACCACCCTAAGAGTAGAAGCAAATATATAAAATTTCCTACTTCTTTTCTATAATCATCCCATTTTACGTAGAAGCAACCCCCACCCCTCCACCCCCTATAAATCCCAGAAACTTCTTGCATTAATCCACTGCACAAACACAAAATCCATAAATTTTGTATACATATACAAAAAAAAAATGTCTAATTCTAACCAAACCATTTCACGGAAAACATTGACAGGCATTGGCAACCTCATTGGACTCCTCCCAACAGGCACAGCTTTCATGTTTCAATTCCTTAATCCTGTCTTAACCAACAATGGCCAGTGCCACACCATAAATAAGTACTTATCCGGGATTCTTTTCGTCGTTTCTGCGTTTTCGTGTTGTTTTGCCTCATTTACTGATAGCTATAAAGATAGTGAAGGAATCAGTCATTATGGCATTGCAACAAATAAGGGCCTTTGGCCTAATTCATCCTCACAGGACTTGTCTTCTTATAGGCTTAGATTTGGGGACTTTGTTCATGCTTTCTTTTCACTTATTGTTTTTTCTGTTGTGGCTTTGTTAGACCCTAATACAGTGGAGTGTTTCCATCCATCTTCCGAGTCTACACAGAAGGCTCTGCTCATAGCGTTGCCACCGGTTATCGGGGCGATTTCTGGCTCAATATTCGTGATGTTTCCGAGCACCCGCCACGGTATTGGTTACCCTTCAAGCCCGAGTTTGAGTTCGAGTTCGAGTTCGAGTTCGAGTTCTGCTAATTCTTAGCCACATGGAAGGGAGATTGTGCTAATACTTTTTTCAGTATTTTGATATGTGAAATAACTGCTTGAAGGTTTATTTTATTTTGTGTCATATGATGAATGCAGAAAGAAAAAGGGATGCATGGAGATTCCCTTTCTAAATGTGACTTTTGAATGATTGTAATGTGCAATTATAAGTTAATTGTTTCAAAAATCTAAACTGGCATTTTGTTTTTAAAAGAAGTTACTTGTCAGTTTAACTTTAATGTGAACTAAAAATAATTGGTTGAAACTATGATACAAATATAAATAAATAAATAAAACCATGCCTTCATAGGCCATTCTCCCCATTTGACAATGTTTGACGGCATATTAGGACTTCAAATGGACAATTTTGATACTCCCAGTACACTAGGACCCCATACCATCACATTCCATTTTGAGATAGGCTACTAATGTCAATAATCTAAGGAGTTGTCTAATAGAGTTTGGTAGAACCATTTCCTCCACCTCGGAGGATGGAGTTGTTAGTCACTAATCGTGAAGCTTTTGAGGGATGAACCATAATTAGAAAGTGTCGACCATGAGTAGTGGTGTCAAAATGGGCAAGTTAGATCAACATTGCCGACCAAATTGGAGGCTTGGTTCAGCCCTGAATTGGCGTGAACAAGCCCGATTTAATATATATATATATATATATATATAAAGACGGTCTACATCAATCAAAGTGCCATTATATGTCCCGACTATCGCCGGCAGCCAGGCCTCGCCAAATAGGATCGAGTCGACTGGGAGAATTGCAAGGCCATGATACGATAGGGTTGGACCTCATTCAATTCTATTCCAGTCTCACGTCAAAAATTGCAATCCCGATGAAAGCTAATACCGACACCTTGGCGAAAGACTGGGGGGAGGTATGCAATAACTTCTAATTCAGTTTACCCTGCCCATTTCTCTGATCTCATCAAACAGTTGCTTACTGCCTTAGGCTCCTACCATTTGTATAGATGAATGTGATCCCTTTAGATTTGCAACTCTGGCTAAAAGATTGCTGAAATAATTCAAACTTATAGCCTAATTTAAGAATCATACTTTAAAATTTTATTTTAAATTCTATCAAACTTATAGATTTAAAAAAAATAAAAAAAATCAGGTCATAAATCAATATTATACTTCTTGAAATAAAAAAAATATTAAATCATATAGAATAATTTGACTTAAATAAAGGCTTATTAAAAGATGATTGAGTATATTCTCTCTCGTCCTATCATATCCTAAAAAGAAGTCTATTACTTATCCTTCTTCCATAACATTCTCAAATTGCTTAATCTTGAAACAGAAATTTGATTGTAAATATGACTTCATTTTTCCAGAATTGTTTAAGAATTTTTCACAATTGTTTCATCATTTCGCCACAATTCAACAATTTTCCATTGAATGTCGAAGCCGAAAATTGATCAAGCATTTATATACAGTTATTTGCTGTCACGACATCAACCGCCATTTTCTTCGGTCACAAATCTGAAAATTTTTCACTGCACTAATTTTATCTAACGTCGTTGTTCCTCCATTTGGGATCCTAAGTAACCACAATATCACAAATGTGACATGTCACATATCTGTTGAATTTTTATGAAACTTCAACTTTATAAAATATTATGAATTGCTCATATCTCCATGTTAAATTATCAAGAAAATTAATTAATGTGAAACATAACTTGATCCATTGATTTGTATCTTGAATAATGAACATCGAATCTTAAATTCTTGGTCTTTAAATCTTGTTTTCTTGTTCTTTAATTTGATTGTTCTAATATTTCTTCTTGATTCTTGATTATATTTTTTTTTTCTTGATTGTGGAATTTTTTGGATCTTTCTCTTAATATGTTTTCTCTATTAATTCTTGCGTTGATGGAAGGCACAAAGACTGAGAAATTGTAGATGAATTGGACACCATAACTCTATATATAGTTTCCATATGTATTTGACACATCATCAAATGCAATTTTAATGAATCTGATCTCTACACATATAATTCGACTCACACTTTATTTAGATGTCCAAATCTCAATTACTCAGTTCTTTGTTAGATCACTTTAGCTCTAGTTTGATCCACATTAAAATTTTCATTCTCATTATTCTACTCATTTTCGACCACACATTTTTCAATAAAATAATATTTTCCATCAAATCAATAATTTTTTCTTATTTTTCAACCACACATTCTCCATCAATCTACTACTTCAAAATAATGTGGATCAAACCCACCCTTAATTTTTTACTTAACTTTATGATAACATTTATACACAATAAATTACATATGTCGCCTCAAATGACAAATTAAATAATTTTCCAACAATCTCTCACTTGGATCATATATTATATGTATAACTTATAAGTTCAAAACTTTTGCATAACCAAAAGCATCTCTCAAGAATTTCGCCATCAATTATGTCAATATAGGATTAAAGAGGTCTTCGTTACAAGTATCAAAATTAAATGCATCAATAGTCACATATATCAACATAATCAAATAATATAGATCAAGTATGGATGTGTAATTGTGATCCAAACATGTCTATATTTAACTGGTCCTACTTTATTATTTGATACCTTATGATTTAATGAGATCAAACCAAAAACTTTAATCGGGGTGAAAACCGGACTAAATACTTTATTATTGAAATAAACTTGAATGTGTACAACAAAAAATCATGTGTCAGAAAGACAACCACTATATGAAAAACCATGGATAGTAGACATTTAGTGAATGGATCTACTATTATTAAGTTTGTCCCAATATGTTCTATAGTAATCTGACCACTATGAACTCTTTCTTTAACAACTAGGAATTTGAGGTCTATAAATTTAGACTTTGTTGAACTCATATTGTTGTTTGAATACATGATTGCTGACTTATTCTCACATAATAACTTAAGTGGCCTTTCAATTTCATGTACAATCCGCAGCCCAGTGACAAAANGTCACAAAATAATTTAAGTGGTCTTCCAATTCCATGTATAATTTGCAAACCAGTGACAAAATTCTGTAGTCATATTCCTTGATTGGATGCCTCATAACAAGCTACAAACCCCACTACCATAGTTGAAGAAACTATGAGTGTTTGTTTAGCACTCTTCCAAGATATAGCTCCTCCAGCCAGTAGGAAGACATAGCTTGATGTGGATCTCATACTGTCTTGACATCCAGTAAAATCAGAATAATTGGTTATCTCCAATTGGTTTGATTTTCTGCATGTGAGCATGTAATCTTTTGTTCTCCGTAAATATCACATAACTCACTTGGCTGCCTTCCAATGATCCATCATAATTATCTGCCTAGCATTCTAACAATGAATGCTATATTCAGACATGTGCATACATTAAACTTCCAACTACTGAAGCATAGATAATTTTCAGCATCTCCCTTACTTCAAGGTCATTCTTAAGGTATTGATTGAAACTGAATTTGTTCCCCTTAGCAACAGAGGTATCACCTGATTTGTGGTCTTGCATCCCAAATCTCTTAAATACAGTATTGATATAACTCTTTTATGATAATCCAAGAATACCACAAGAATAGTCCCGATGTAACTGAATCCCTAATACAAAATAGGAGTCACCAGAATCTTTCATCTCAAAATTTTTTGATAGAAATCTTTGGTTTCATGCAATAAGTCTATATCATTGCAGGTAAGCAGTATGTCATCGACATACAATACCATAAAAACATACTTGCTCCCGTTGAACATGTGGTATCTACAATCATCAACTACTTTCATCTTAAAATCAAATAAAATGATTATTTGATGAAATTTATGATACCATTGACTGGAAGCATGCTTAAGCCCATATATGAATTTCTTTAATTTGCAAACAATATTCTTTGGATCTCCTAACACAAAGTTTTTTGGTTGCAGAATATATATCGTCTCATCAATGTGACCATAGAGAAATGTCATCTTTACATCCATTTGATATAGTTCAAGATCAAAATGTGCCACAAGTACCATTAAAATCCTGAATGAGTCTTTCGTTGAAATTGGAAAGAAATTGTCTTTGTAACCAATGCCTTTCCTTTGAATAAAGCCCTTTGCAACAAGACGAACCATATAACTTTCTCCATCGAATCCCGCTAGATTTTAGATATCCATTTGCAACCATTGAGTTTCGTACCTTCAGGTATTGGGACAAATTCTCAAAAGTCATTGTCTTTCATGGACTTTATTTCCTCATCCATGACATCAATTCACTTTTGAGAATTATTCATTTGCAATGCTTGATGAAAGTTGATAGGATCTTCTTCTATCAATCAAACGCCATCATCGTGCTCTTGGAGAAATACCATAATGTCATTCGGAATTACATTTCTCCTTTCTCTAGTGGATCTTCTTAATGACATTTGTTTTTGAGGTTGTTGAGTTTGTTCTTCTGAAACAATCTCTTGATTGTTTATAGGGGTTCTTGAATATTATTTTGATCCGAAATCGCTTATTGAACAAGATCTGAAACAAAAATTTATCTTTGGTCCTGATCATTGTCAATTGTAATAGGAGAGATATTTATATATTCCTTCTCAAAGACAAAATTCCTAACATTATCTCCCCCACAAACTCCACATCCTCAAAGAACTGGACATTTCCCATTTCGAAAATTGTTTTGATAGTAGGATCATAAAATTTATAACCACTTGACCTCTCAGAGTATCTAATAAAATAGTAACTGACAATTTTGGAATCCATTTTCTTTTCCGATGGCTTATAAGGCCTTATCTCTATTGGACAATCCCAAATGTGTAAGTACTTCAAACTAGACTTTTTACCTTTCTAAAGTTCATATGGAGTTTTGACAGTTGCTTTGCTTGGAACTCTATTCAGGATATAAGTTGCATTTTCTAATGCTTCTCCCCAAAGAGATTCTGGTAAGGTGAAATAACTAATCATACTCCTTTCCATATCTTTAAGTGTTTTATTTCATCTTTTAGAAACACCATTCATGCTAGGAGAATCGGCATGATGTATTATGGGAAGATTCCACATTCATCTAGGAATTTAACAAAATGCCTTGGACGTTGTTCTCCTGATCCATCATATCTGTCATAGTATTCATCACTACGGCCAGATCTGACGTGTTTTATTCTTTTGTCAAGTTGATTTTCAACTTCAGCCTTATAAGTCTTAAACACGTCCAATGATTGGGATCTCTCATGAATGAAATATCGGTAACCATAACGGGAATAATCGTCTATGAACGTAATAAATAACTGTTGACCATTCTAAGAAGTCGAAGGGAATGGACACAGATATCCGTATAAATTAATTCTAAGACATCCGAAATCCTATTGACACCTAATCTCCTTATATTTGTTTGTTTCCTCCCAATACAATTTCCACAAACAATTAAGTCTAAAAAATCAAGGGGATCAATAATTCCTTCTGACACATATTTATCGATTATCTTTCGAGAAATGTGACATAAACACTTGTGACATTATGATGCGAGATTCTCATTGGTTAATTTATGTTTAATACCTCGTGAATTCACATTAAAGGTTTCCTTATAAAAGGAAACTAAATTAAGCAAGTATAGATTATCATATTCAGATAAAGAACTGATACCCACAAGATTTGAATCAAGAATACCCACAAGATTTGAATCGAGAAAAAGACTAAATTTATTATAACTAAATGAACAAGAATAATCAAAACAGAAATATAAACCAAATTCCGTTTAAAAGACGGTAACACAAAAATTTCTTTCAATTCCAAATAAAAATCAGTCTTTAATAATAATAATCCAAAATTCTCTATAGCCTCTACTAAACGGATTTTTTCGTCATCTGAATAGATGAATCTTTCAGCATCATTTGACTTTCGGATGCTCAGGCAACTCTACATAAACACATTATATGAGTAGTGGCACCGGAGTCAATCCACCAAGTATTTCTAGATACTGAAACTAAATTAACATCAAAACAAACCAAAGTGAGAAACATACCTTTCTTTACAAGCCAAGTGAGAACTTTCAGTCATGTCACTTCAGTCTTTTTTTTCCCTACACGCAGTATGAAATGAGCTCATTTAGAGTCAACTTCTCCTTTTGACGGTTGTAACTAACTTTGAATTAATTGTATTGTGCAGAAGATAAATCAAAACCAAATACATAAGCAAATCATCATATAGCTCAAACTTTAGTGCATTCAATTTTGAAGCAATATGAGATATTTCCATGATTTACTCCCAAAAATTTCATTTACTATTATACTTTAGTGAAACTAAGTTCACCAAAAGCGTACTAATTTCAGCCTTGTCACTTTTTACAAAGCATTTTTTAATTTCATTAAGAAATTCATTGGCAATAGTTACCCTATCAGACACAGCAATGCCCCTGATTGATTCTAAAATACCACACTTCATAATCATAAGACTCATGCAATTTGAACGATTTCACTTATCAAAGTTCCATTTTTCATCAACGGAACTTTTACCCCTTAGTACAATTGGTTGTTCAGTCCTTAACGCAAGATCTAAGTTCATGTAGTCGAGAGCGATCTGACCATTCTCTTTGCAGTCCTTAAAGTTGGTTCCATTTAGCACTAGACTAAAATTGATGTTTTCAAATATTATAGAAGCAGAAGAGTTAACTGAATAGAGCATAAAGCCAAAGAAATATGTTCACATTAAAATCCGTATTAAACAATCAATAGATTCAAATAATGATAAACCACATCACAAGAGACCGAGCACAACTTGAAAGTGGTACTCTTGGTGTAGTAATTAAATATTGAAAATAAATTATGTCAAATAATAAACTTATATTTGGACCGATTTATTGTTCTCATAAAACAAAACTTTACAATTGTTACATATTTATTATCACATGTGTGCATGTAATTCGGCCAAACATTTACCTTTCTTTGGATCGGTAAATATCCACATAAATTACAAACACATAACCTTCCTAATATTTTAAATAAATTAATCTAAATAAGAGAGATTACTTTGATAACATGTTGATTCAACTAATTTATTTAGGAAAATTAGTAATCTAAAATAAATTTTTAATACCACGATTTGAATTTAATTATTAATTCCTTGTTATTTTATTTTTATTTTATTTTGGACTGAATAAAAAAAATAAAAAATAAGTATACAGGCATTGTGTGCGCCCAGCAAAAATCAGGTGCAGCAGCGCTTGGTGTTGGGCGCTACCGTGTGCCTAACGCACGCTGCAACGCCGCATTTGGGCACTGCATTTACGTAATGTCGGAAAATCCCAAAAATTCCATATTTTTGAAATTTAGGGTTTGAGATTCATATTCCAAATTTTAGAAAACCTATTATGAATTTCATCCCTAAAATTCTTCATTTAATATCAATATTTTAATATAGATTGACTCTGATACCACTTGTTCAGTTTTATAAAATTTAAACTTTATAAAATATTATGAATTGTCAAGATTTCCATGTCAAATCACCAAAAAAATTAATTAATGCAGAACATATCTTGATCCATTGATTTGTATCTTGAATAATAAATCTTGAATTTTTGGTCTTTAAATCTTAGTTTATTGTTCTTCAATTTAATTGTTCAAATCTTTTTTCTTGATTGTGGATTTTTTGGATCTTCCTCCTCATTATGCGTTCTCTATTTATTCTGGTGTTGATGTGAAGCACAAAGAATGAGATAATTATATATGAATTGGGGACCATAACCCTACATATAGTTTCCATATGTAATTGAGTCATCATCAAATACAACACTAATGGATCCGATATTTACACATATAATCTGGTTCACACTTTATTTAGATACTCAAAGCCCAATTACTTATTTTTTATTAAATCAATTTAATTTTGGATTTAGTTTTAACATAGCCATTATAAACAATTAATTACATATGTCACCCGCAAATTAAATAATTTCCCAACATTATCATAACTTGTGACTATTAATAAATGATGTTTTTCATAACCGTGACTTTTCGCAAATAATAACAACTGAGCCGGCGATAAAATTTCTTCACAAATGTAACATGCCCCACTAAGCAGAGGCACAGCCAAGATTATTGAGTTGTGGGTACGATTAAATGATAATATAATTTACTATTCCAACATTATAAAAAATCGAAATGCAAACAAAAAGCAGCATCCTTATCAATGCTATTATCTAACCAATTTTCAAACTCATCAAACCATTCTAACTTGAAACCAAGAGATGAATTTCCAAATTTAGTTTTTCAAAATTTGTGTCCACGAAATTGAGACGGACCTCTCAACAAATAGACTCTTCGGATTTCATCTCTATCATTAGGATGATAATCTGAAATTTTATTTCGCGATCCTGAATTTGTTGGAAAATAAATCAATTTCAATGCTTCTATACTTAGAATGGTGCGGATCATCACTTTCTTTTGTAATCAAACTTTGCTCGTCTTGGTTTTTTGACAACAAACTTGTCCATTGATCAATATTTAAAACAAAAAAATAAAGCAACATCATTAATGAGGGAAATAGGGAATGAAAGCAACATCATTAAGACTGGGAATATGGGAATTGGGCCAGTAGGTAGTAATTTACTTTTGAGCCCAAGACAAATTTTAAAATTTTCATTTGGTTTAAACTTTGGGAAAATTACACAAAATCCTACTTTTCAAAATCAATATTCAAAAATCAGGTAGGAAGTTTCATTTTTTCAAAAATCAGATATTCATTTAATTATTATAAATTAATATTTTAACATTAATAACAATATAAGTTAATTTATATACACACCCATACACTATCTACATCCAACCAAACCCTAAAATCAATTTTTCTCCCATCTCCTCTACATTCTCTCATCTCCTCTCGCGTCTCTCTACTCAAGTCACGGTCGCCGCATCTTCTTCCCCTCCTCTCTCTCTCTCTCTCTCTCTCTCTCTCTATCTAGTCCGTCGACGCCACCGTTCGCTATAGAAAGGGCTATGTCGTCGCTCGCAACGGCCTTCGCTGCGAACAGTTTGCAACGGCGTTGTACCGCCATGGTTTGTAATTAGTATCGATCTGTGGACGAGCAACCACCCTGGTCTGTGATTTGTTGTTTGTGGTTTATTTTGATTGCTAGCATGAATGATGACCGCCATGGTTTAGAGATATTTTTTGGTGTGATTTTTGGGATTGAAAGATGGTGGTCACGCCAGATTTGGTTAGTTTTTGGAGTGGTGGTGGTGGTGGTGATTTTAATTGTTTGGTGATATTGATATTGTGATGGTTTTATTGGCGAGGTGCACATGGATCTGATGCTGCTAGTGGTAGATCTGGAGTGATGGTGGTGGTGGTTGGTACATGCAACCGTCGTGATGGTATTGGGGGTGGATCTGGTGGTGGCTGTGGTTTTGTTAGTGGCGGCGACGATGGATTTTGTTGTGGCAGTGGTGGTTTTGAAGTTGAAAGTGGTGGTTTGTTGAAGGTTGTGACAATGGTGTTGGGAGGTTATGGTGTTGGTTTGTTTGAGATGGTGATGTTGCTATTAGGCGGCGACGGTGCTGGTGGTGCTGCTGGAAGCAGTGGCAAGGTGATTGTCGCAAATGTTGGTGGTGGTCACATATTATTTGGTTGATTATGACCATTAAATTGGTTAACTTATTACCAATAAACAATATGCAACCAATAAAAAAGAAAAA
>CAIGRP010076854.1:0-17113 GCA_903798385.1 Fraxinus cuspidata
AAGTAAAAAAAAAAAAAAAATCAATCAATTATTCCCACCCCACCCCGTCACCCAATTTTCTGTGGATCACCCTTCCAAGCAGCTTTAATCATTTACATTTGCATTGACTATTTCTGTTAGTCTTCCTTGACTTTGAAGTCTCTTCGTTTTTCTTAGCTCCCAAGCTGTTCTTTCCTCTCCTGCCTGTTAGTCTTCCTTAAATTTTGTAAGAAAATATCCTCATCAGTATCATGGGCTCGATCAATTTTGCCATCATCTTCGCTCAATTCTTCAATGTCCTTGCTTGGCAAGTTGCATTACTTCCATCATTTTCTCCTCAAATTTTGTTCTTGATCATAATAAAAGGTTTTTAACATTATGTTTTTGACCCTTTTTGTTTAATTTTGCAGGCCATCAATTCCTCTGATGTATCCCTTGTAAGTACCCCATTGGAATTCTACATTTATTGGGTGCTATTAATTTTTGACTGTTGGAATTGAAATATGTTTAAACAGGTATGCTTCGATTCGAGCAATAAAATGTGATCAAGAATCATTCTATCAGCAATGCCTCAAATATTGGGTATTGTTTTCCGTGGCCACAATCTTGGAATGTATACTTTCAAAGCTTCTTGTCTGGTAAAATTCTTCTTTTTATGTTATGTATTTCCTCTTCTTCTTTTTTTGGTTATTTTTCATTAAAAATATAGAAGATTTTTTAGATGCTTGTCTTTAATGAAGAACTTGCAAGATTTAGAAAAAGCTAAAAATGAATTAATATAAAAAATAATTTCCAAAATGTTGAGCTGATAAATTTCTACCTCTTCAAAGCCTAATAGTACTAAATGAAACACTATGTCCTTGACTAATGCTATTTGAGGACTTACATTGTTGTGTCTGCACACCCAAATTTCGGCAGAGATTTTTACTTTTCTTTTTAAGGGGAGGGTAGGTCTTGATTGTTTATAATCACAATGTATTTCTTTACATCTAACTTGATCTATGTATTTTTACATGAATTTTGAATTAACTATATATAACACTATCTAGTGTGCAAAATAACTAGTGTTGAGAAATCTTTTCTCTTAGAAAATTTGACTGCCATAGTTTTCTGTTCGTGTAGTATCTGGCTTCTTAACAGCAAAGTGGAATCAAGAGGTAATAGTGCCTTTAACATGGGACATTCATGTGATTATTCTTGGAATACATTGAAATTTCAAGTTCTCCAATTAAGCTGACTCCTGTTTATTTAAAATAAGACTCAGTTGTCGTGTGTTCTATGTTAAGATTTGAGGTTCTATTTTAAAAGCTCAACCTTATCAAAAGGAATAGCTCAAACCCTTATAAATTGGTCTATATTTTCATCTTTATTCAATGTGAGATTTTATCCCTTAACATTCTTTTTCAATAAAAAAAAAATTGTCTAATGTTTCTCTTTTTGTCACTTGTACAAATATGGACACGATAGAATGGTATGGAATATTTAAGTTCTGTGATCTTTGTATATTATAGAAGTGTTTTCTGATGTTCGTGAATCTTGAACTTCGTTAGTCCTGCTAAACTTCAGGTGGTTGATAAGTGGAATTAAAATTTTTGTAACATGAATAAAAATTGAAAACTCGAAAGTTTGGAAGAAATTAGTGTGATTGCCTTGCAATTGATTGGTTGAAAAAGTATACAAAAGACTTTATTTATGAAGGGAAATTGTGACCACCCGAATCCTTGACTAATCAAGTGTCACTAAATAAAATTTGATTTTTCTTTCTAATTTTTTTCATAGGAACTTACATAGTAAAAAGAAACGATTTTACTCATTAAGTAAATAAAAGCGGTTTTAAGTTCAATAATTAATTGCGAAATCTTATTATTAAAGAATAATGCATTGACATAAAACATAGCCTAAATAATTTCTATAACAAATGAAACTTAAAAGTTGTGTTTCAAACACAATATAATTTATTAATCCTAACCTGTTGCCATCTCCACGTTGACTACCTCGGACCATCAATTGCCTGAAATGAGGAAATATCATAGAGTGAGATTTATAAAATCCTCATAAGTACGCCATGAATTACTATCGTGTATAACTTAAAAGAGCATAATAATCATAATCAACACAATGAAGACACAAGAATTTTACCGAACATAGTTGGTAAGAATTCTTATGTATAGCGCTAATAAACTCCGGTCTCCTTAACATAATCATAATAATAATTCAAACATAGGTAGCGTATTTATAGTGAAATTTAAACGAAAGAGTAATAGAGACCGAATAAAATTGCTTGATCCCTCTTATAATTTCCACATCGGCTGTGTGTGTGTATGTGTATATTATTTGGGCTGAAAAAATAATAGTGTGTGTGGTAACATGTGAATGTGAATGATGGGTTTAAATAGGACAAGACTAGGCATGCATCTCATTAAGGAAAATCCACGATGGTGGAAAGGCTATTAATTCTAGCATTGAAATTGTTCCTTAAATTTTGTAAAATGAGCAAGAATCTCTCATTCATTCCTCATGTGAATACTACATTCTATAACAAAAATGAGCAAGAATCTCGCCTTCATTCCTCACGTGAATACTACATTCTATAAATTTTGTGAAATGAGCAAGAATCTCTCCTTCATCCTCATGTGAATACTACATGCTATATACACATGCATTCACACTACACATTACCATATGTTTGGTCAATCATGAATATGACAAAAAAAACATATATCAAGGATTTCTATATAAGGGTTTGACCAAGTATACCATTTTTCAAAGGGCAAAATTTGTGGGAATTAGCATTTATACTAAGTTTGCTACAAGGTCCTAGAAGATGGATTAACCCTCAAATGAGCCCCTAAATTTTCAATTTTCATAATATAACCCAAACAATTCTGGTGCGGGTGTTATAGAAATAACGTCCTAATCCTAATAGCTTATTGAAAGATAAGTAATTAAAACCTAAAAGAATAAAAACTCCTAATAAAATAAAATCCTACTACAACAATAAATAATTCATATCATATTTGTAATAGGATTGTCCTACATCACATTCAACCATTTATTTCCTTAAGATTAAGAGGTAGATATGATTCACCATTGTCCACTGTTGAGTCCCATGCATTGAGTTTCTTTTACATTTCAGGCTCTCTCTTTGGCCCTATATAAAAGGAGTGGCTACTGTCTTGCTCACAGTACCTTCATTTGCTGGTGCCTCTTATGTCTACACGCACTTTGTTCGTATAGCTGAGGATTCATGTTTCCGGGATATGCTGCTCATTCCAGAATCAATCGGGCAGAATGAATTTTCAGATCAAGAAAGTAGTCATACAAGGGAGAATGGAGGAGAAGAAGAATCAGAAAACCTTGTTGCTTATGAGGTAAAATTTAATCTGAGAATGTTTTGATGTCTCACGTTGAGCTCAGTTCAGAAAAAATTCAGAAAATGAATCCACCAGGAGTATTCATTTAGGTCATTCAGTATTGCAGTTGGCTAATATCTTTACTTCTGTTTTCTGCTTTTAGCTAACTGGGATGGCAGCAAAATTAAGAAACGAACCTGGGAAGGTAATTAATGAAGTATCATATATATCATCACCATTTGGTAATGTCAGCATTCATGAGTGGTTTGTGAGAATATTATTATATTTGTTTCAGGTTGAGACGATAGCTGCCAGCCATACGATGATAGGTGTTTTATTGCAACCGGGATGTCTGAAGAAAGTTCAGAGGGAGCGGAGCTGTCCCCTTTGTCTGATAACCACTACCAGTGCAAAAGATTTGAGGATGCACATTCAGGGAAAGAAGCACAAGTTGATAGAAATGGAACATAAACAGAAAAATGGGGCTGCAACTAAAGAAACGAATATTTCTTTAACTAAGAAGAAACCCAATATTCTACTAGGGAATTTCAACCAAATCACATGCTTAGATTTTCTTAATATGGGTGGTTTTACAAACCTGGTTAAAAGATCAAACAGATGGTCGATGTGGAAAAAGCCCAACTTTGGATGGACCAAGTTGAATACAGATGGATCTATCGACAGAGAAACAGCTGGTTTTGGTGGTTTGTTCCGTGACTATCAGGGTGGTCCTGTATGTGCATATGTCTCGAAATATCCAGGAGATGATATTTTCTTGGCTGAACTATTGGCCATCTGGAGAGGCCTCATAGTTGCATCAAGTCTGGGAATCAAGGTAATATGGGTTGAATCTGATTCAATGAGTGTTGTCAAAACTATCAACAAGGAACAACCATATGGTCCAAAGGCTAGTAGCTGCTTGAAGCACACTTGGAAACTTTTGAATAAGTTTGACAAATATCTCGTTTCTCATTCTTGGCGTGAAACAAATAGAGCAGCTGATTATCTAGCTAAGATGGATCTTTCGGGAAGTGATGTTGTTCTATGGCCTGGTGATTTTCCTAGTAGGCTTTCCAGAATTATCAAGGAAGATGCTCTAGGGACGAAGTACTACAGAAGATAACTTCAAACTAACCCTGACTGATAACTTTATATACATGAAAGTTTTAATTAGCTCACATGACTATAAATGAGCTACAATTATGTGAATGTGTTTTGAGTTTCCCTTTTTTTAGCAGCCTTTTGCCTTGTAGGTTGGATTTTCCCTCAGGTTTCTAATTTCTTGACATATTTGGAGAACTTATCGTTGTATCCACAATCTGGCAGAAAGGCATCGTTTTGTTAAATAGGAAAGAATTGTGTCCTAGCTTTGAACAAGTCATTTTTCAGTGTAGTATATAATTAAACTACCAAAGTCTGAAACTCTTTTTTGTTTACGATAGTTTAAATTCTAGTGAAGTCTGAATCATAACACTTGTCCAATTTATTTCAGCAAAAAGCAGTTTGATTTCTCCATTGCAAGTTCACTACAATCGTCTCAGCCCGTGTTCTCATTTTAATGGAGCCCAAACGGAGGATTTTCTGTATTTGTACAGGCTCCCATTTCGCTCTTTTTTCAAATTTTGTGCTTAGTACAGCAGTGACCATTATTACACCAAGAAAAGATGGGATTCCGCTTTTCTTTTCTTTCCTCGTGCCATGGATGAAGATCACCAAGTAGATACTTTCCTCAAGCTTATTCCAGATGACTACTGCTAAAGCTTCTTTCAACACTTCCCTGAACTTATGATCACCAAGGCTCGGTACTATTCTGTTCTTTGCTTTCTTCAAGATTATCACATATTATAGCATAATCTAGACCAAGATTATCTAGTATTGCCCGTATCTTGGTTTTCTAGATAATAAAGACATTCTTGCCATTGAAGTTTTCTATCCGTAATACACTGTCATCTTGAATTTGATCCTAAACTGGAAGAATCCCCCGCGATCTTTAAGCCTTGTGAACTGAAATGGCTCTGGTTGCCAAGGACAATTGGCAAAGGAGCACATTGCGAACAATCAAATCCAATGTTAAAAGAAATTGAAAGTAAACTAAGATGTAACTGTGTGCGCTATCTTATTCCCCTCTAGGAATATTCAATCAACTAGGACTACACCCTATTTCTAAACATAAAGAAAAAAATTCACTTAAAATAACTGCAACGGGAACAGAGTTGAGATCCTTCTTGAGCCTCTGAACCACTCCGAGGCAATCAGTCTCCTCTTGCACTGTGAAGCAATCACCACAGTATATCCATCTCATATCACAGCATCAGCACTGATGAGATCCTCATGTCGTAGCCATGTGCTCTAATCCTCTGAGTCACTGGCCGCATCCCGTCTCCACTGACCCAACAACAAAATTTTTGTAAGGGGATTGGAGCAAGCTATCATGAGACTAAGAGAAATAATGAAATGATTCAGTTTGAACAGCAGAGGTCGATTAAGTCCAACAACAGGTTTTCCAACAAGCCTTAAACCATTGCCTGGAGGTGCCCATCCAACTGGAACTCTCGGTTGACCCTCTTCAAGTAATTCGTCTGCCTCTGCATTAGTCCATGTTTCCAGTTCATCCACAATTTCAAACTAATACCTCTGCCTCCCTAACCAACGAACCAAGGACAACTCTGTTTCATTCACGCCAAATCACCCACATGGCACCCTCAATTCGGCACAGTTCATCTCTCGTACATGATTTGGAGAGTGAAGCTAAGACATCCTCGACATCATTGGCCAGGCAACCATCCACCATTAGCCCTCGCCTTAAAAGAGTATCTGTCCCCCAGAGAAAGACACGGACCTTTGGTAGGGTTGGAGCATTCCAAGCTGCCTTCCACCACCCCTCCAGTTGTACTCCCCTCTCTTAGCTCATCTCGGCTGCTGCCAGACAATTATAGCCACTCTTCATCGATTATTGCGTTTGCTGCATAATGCCAGGTTATCCTCAGCCTAATGGAATAGCCAAAATTCGAACACCCGACTTTAGTCAAATTCGAAGACCATGTTAATGCAAGTCACTAACCTTTGAAACCTCATGGGAAGGTGCCGAAATTAGAAGCTAGGATCACGAGGCAGCTATGGTTCACTATACATATCAATCATCAACCATGCTACATTTACCCTCTCTTACACCTTTCTTTACATTCTTTCACGACATCTATACTTTTAATTTTGAACTCATTCATCACATCNAATCATCAACCATGCTACATTTACCCTCTCTTACACCTTTCTTTACATTCTTTCACGACATCTATACTTTTAATTTTGAACTCATTCATCACATCACTGCACAAATTTCCTCCACATGGAAGGAATGTTAACCAAGTTGTCAAGAAAGATGTACATGTAGCATTATTCTATCAATCATTGTTCGTTGAATTCTATGCTGAATACTTTTCCAGACCGCTGCTAGCCTCTGCCAAAAGGGAGGTTGTTTACAGTGATAATTTTCGCCTTGCCAGGAAGTCCCAATTTTTATCAAGCATCATGCTTTGTTTAGCCACTAATGCTTCATTAAAAAGTTCCATATCCACCCAAGAACAAATCTTACTCAACTGATCGCGCTTTCACAACTCCTCCCCACCAGAATTTGCAGGTCGTGTAGGTCTCAACATGATCTAGTATTTTTTGAAGCAAAAAAGGCTAGTTAATCACAGAATCTCTAGTTTCTACATGACTTGGATGGATAACATATTTTCTACAAGGTTTAATACAAGCAAGGCATAGGCTACGTGCCATGGTGTAGCTCATTTTACAACATGCATTCCAAAAGTTACACACATTAGCCACTTTGCTTTCTGGTAAAACATAATTGGGTATCGAAAATTCAGAAAGCCCAACAAATGTGCACCTAAAAACCACAGCTGGATTGGCGGAATGTACATTCAGAAAATTAAACCAAGAAAAACTTGGACACGAAGAGATGGATGGAATAGAAAAAACCTGGCAGAAAAATTCAACAGCAAATATTCGACTGTACAGTTTATCGACATTCAGATACTAAAACAATGTCAAGATTTCTCTTATAAATACGACTGCTTCTTTCCTGACAAGATTTTATCTATACAAACTAGTTCTCATCTCAACCGAATCCAAACCCTTCGTTGCCTTCATGAATAGCAACGAGCAGCCTCTCCTCCAGATGTTGTTCCGAAGGATATTCTGGAAGATCCAACTGATTGAAACTGCAAGCAGCAAGTTAAAATCTGTTAAGTTTTGCCCAATAGCACCGCAAACTATCAGAAACAACCAGTGCAATCTCAGCTCGAGGACTTGTTTGACTAAGCTTAACTTATAAGTAAATTGGTAGGATACGTACATAAAAGTTTTTGCACAGGTCAGGATTTGAAAATAAATTAGTCTTTGACCAGAAGACTTTTGTTAGCCAGTCACTGTAGAGCATAATAAGAGAGAATATTACCATGTATGAGCTGAAGGCAAGTGATCTGCACTGGCGTATGCCTTGTGAATCTGAAATTTTTGACATCCTGAAACGCCTTGAAGCGCACTAAATCCTTCTAAAGGCACCTGGGGAATGACGAGAATATTTTTCTCAAGACCATCACACGACAAACAAAACCGTATTTGAAAATTAATAGAAGGTGGGCACTTTTCTCGATATCATCAAAAATGTAAAAATAATGTCTACCATGTTGGAGGCGCCTGTACTAAGGCACCATTATGTGTCCAAAACAAGAAAATAATTTCAGGTAGCAAAAAAGAGAGGGAATCACGAGAAATTTTGATCCAACTCCAACATGAGAAAATCAACAGATAATTTGCAATCGGTATTGGGTCACGCGAGGAAACCAATTGTATTTTTGACGTTAAGAAACAATCTTATAGAGTAGAGCCAAGTGTAGTTTACCCAACTTGAAATGAAGGGACAATATAAATGTGGGTCCTATCTAAAACAAAGATTAAATGTGGGTCCCATCTAAAACAAAAAGATTAAATGTTCAAAACCACTAAATTATTGATTCTCGTGAAGGGGATTTATGGATGGGGAAGTTAACCTAACACTATGAGGTTAAAACGAGTTTTTGGCACTGAAAAAGAGCCAAATGACAACAGAGAGATCAACATACCTTTGAGGTGCCAGTCACAAATTGCAGGAGGCGAGCCTTGTCTTCTTTGCTGAATCCTTGAACAACATCCCAGAACCACTGAATGACTGGAGCAGCAGCAGTATACCCAGAGTACTCCGTATTAGCCCTCAGGTCATCCACTGGGAGACATTTTTTATTCTATTATTAGTTACTCTAATAAGAACAAAAAGATTTGGAGGCAGAAGGTAAATAAAAAGATCAAATGATTCGCAGATTGACAAGCTAACAACGAAGCAAAATCAGTAGAAAACTCACAATCAATATCTGGCAGTCCACTTATGAGGAGTTCCAGTTCCTTGTCATTGAAAATAGATATCAAATCGCGAGAAATCAATTCATTGAAACCATCCAAAAATGCATTTATCTGAGGACGAATAGCAGTTGTCAACCGATGCTCAGCAACTAAATCAACGTACTGATGCTTGTTTTCCTCAGTTACTCGGATATTTCGACCACCAGGGATCAGTTCATAGTCAGTCACCTACATAATGCAACACACCAATTTGTCAAATAATTATAGAAAAAAAAAATCAAGGCATACAGAAATGCAAAAATACGTACTTCAGTACGTTCATAGAGTATCAGCTTTTCCTCATCAGCGTCAATGCTGAATGTTAGGTCTAAAACGTCACTTATATCATTCTACAATAAGAAAAAAAAAATTGGATCAATGATCAATATCATGTGAAAAATAAAGGTTTGCAACCTAGCATAAGAGAAGGGGGGACTACAAATATAACCAACCTCGAGCATCCATTTCAAATTTTTAAAGTAATCAGGATCAATAGCTTCAATATCATGATACGTCACTTTAACCCCAAGAATATGCTTATAAAAAGACCGAGTGAAATGAACATCAAGGAGCTGTCCATCAAGGAGTGCCTTTCCAACCTGTGAAATATTCGTATACATTAGACACAAAATCATACATACATCAATAAAACAACCAGATCACGAAAATTACTCACAACTCGGCCAACAAATTTGAAGTATGAGAGGTGCTCTGTTTGATAAACGGAGTTAGGGTTTGGCTGAAATGTTGATTCATTCCCAACTGTCGTGAATAGTAGTGCCCCCTTGTCAAAAATTACCCTGGACAGCAGCTGATACCATTCCCTGGTAAGTCCACCAGCATCAATTCCTTCCTCCCCTTGGAAATGAACAGTCAACCTTCCCTTCAAATCCTGTGCCGACCTCATGCGAAGTTGATTATACGAATCTTCAAGAATGTAAGCTCTTCTAACAGATATTCTCAGAGGGCTGTGATGATGATCGTACTGATGCTTGATCTTGGATCTAAAGTGAGCCCTTTTGTTATCGAAATCAATAAAACGAGGAACTTTCAGCATGAGTGAAAAAGACTTCTCAAGTAACCCTGGGTTTTGACGGATAAAAGCATTAAGAAGTTTCCTGTGCTTCTCTGAGAACCTTATGAAAGCAACATTTTTCTCTCCAACTTTCATAACAGGACCTGAAGTCTTCTGTGGACTAGCAGATGCAGCAGCCTCATCAACATCAGAAACTGCAGCTATACCGATATCGTGTCCTGACCCTGACTGACCAGGATGCAACTTCTCACACGTTATGAAAAAGGACTCAATGTATGGCAAGACATTCTGAGTACCCGCAGGAAGTGGAGGCATCACTCCAGGCGGTTTAGAAGTAACTGTAACAGATGTTGAAGGTGACTGATCAGAAATTGTTTCTGAATGGCTCTCTATTTTGCTTATGCAGTTGCTCAGCTCTTGCCACAATGGTTCTAGAGTCACATTAATGTCCCACACCACAGAGATAGCAGCAGCTTGCTCCTTCTCAGGGAGAATCTGGTGATCTTTATCTCCATCATTGAGTACGACGACAAGAGAGCTCAAGGCTTGCAACACCCTGAACAATGGAGGTCCATGAGAAGTACTGGTCAGGAGTGCTTTCTCTACTTCCCCAAAAATGTGCAACTCTTCAGTCGCAGACTTGGTGAGGCTCTGAACTGAACCAGAAAGCTCAGTTATGAATAGATGACAATGAACAGGTGCGATAGACACCAGTTTTTTTAGTACCTCCGCCACAAGAGCATAAGCATTATCTGATAGACTGGAGAAACAAGAACATTGCAAAAATCAATACCAATATTAATAGAGCATGAGAAATAATCACAACAATCCCACACAATTACCAAGGAAAATGATAAATGCAATGGTAAGATATTCATCACTCTACCAAGAGCACTCCTGTTTCCTAGCCAATTCTGTAAGTACTACCACCTCCGTTCCATAAAGATGGGTTTAGTTTCCTTTTTCGTCCGTCCCAAATTATAAGTCACTTTCCTATTGAAAGTAAAGATATTTTTTAGTTTTCTAATATGCCCATATTTAGTGTACCTTGTTATTAATAAATATAAACTAATCACATTTAAATCATTATTTAAAGTGGGGATATACTAGGAAAGGTGTAAGAAAAAATTATATTTCCAACTATATTAATTAAAATTTCTTAATGTGAGAAAATAGAAACAAGTCTATCTTTATGGAACGGAGGTAGTAATAGTATTTAGGCGAACACAGGCAAGCAGAACTAGAAAAATCACTTAAACTGTAGAAGGCACAAAACTAATATTGCCTATCGCAATTCCTTTCAAAAGAACCATCCATGCTCATTTTATTGCCTATATACATATATAACCCCCACGAATCCCTACACAGATAAATCCACACATAATTGAGAGCATAACATCCAGAAATCTTAGCAAATCCCAATCTACAAAGTCAATAGAAACATTTCAATATCATATTACGACCCCAATGAATAACAGCATGTCCTTCATGAACACAGCTAGCATTAAAAATTTCCAGTATTACCATCCAATGTAATGTTGTAAAAGGAAAGCATAGATGTTACATCTTACCCTTCATGTGCAAGAAGCAAGCACAGAAGTCGAAGTTCTGTTTGAGGCAGATGAAGCAAAACACTTCGAGTATCATGCCCTCTATCTGCACCAGATATCAAGGCTTTATCAGTAACATCACCCTCCACCAAAGTAGATCCAGAACCAATATTCGCCACGGCATCTGGCGTGGAAGTCAGAGGACCTGACATCTGTTCTGTCGCAGATGCCCCTGGGTCATCAGATGAATTTAATTTGCTTTCAACACTGTCAATGATGACGTCTAATAAATTTAGCAGCTGAAACATAGATCAAAAGCACGATTACAAACAGTCCCAACAGATATTTCAAAATTTAGCAGCAAATACTAAATATTGTTTGTAAACTCACCTGTTCCAAATGGGCTATACTTCTTAAATAAAGTGATTGACTCAAGAGGCTTAAAAGCAAGGCAAGTGACGCCTGTCCATCCTGGTGTTCCTCATCAACCAACATAACACCTTTGCCCCGATCAGAGATAGGTGACTCCATAGGAGATGGTTGTGGCAATCGGAGCTCAAGCAATAACTTTGCAACCAAAGGATGATTACGAGCCAAATAGGTGAGAGTCTCCAGAGCACGGCGAGACACCAAAGGTGGAACACCTATTATGAGGAACAAGGTAATTGAAAGTACATATCTATTTTTCTTCAGAATAAGATATAGAAGATTAGGACAGAGAAGAAAAAGGCATATAGATGCTTGAAATCATGTATGCAGCTGACCATGTTTATGTTCCACTTTCTCCCCTTCTACTGGACCCCCCACTGAAACTTGATAAAGCTTCTGAAATCTTAATATGAAAGTTATGTTCAATATTGCATAATAAAAAAGTATCTGCATTTTTAAACATTCTTCCATAAGGAACCTGTCGAGCCTTGCATTCAATAAAAAACAAATTTTATATTCACAGAAGTGTCATCTTTTAGCATGTGCCACGTTGCAAAATACTCGAAACACCAAAAGCTGTATGAAAGTAAAACGTATGGTAATTTATTAATTTTTTTTTAACTCCAACCTTCATCTTCTCTTGACCTTTGTCTGTCACTTGCAAATGTAACCAAACGTTTTCCCAAAAATGATTGAAAATCAGAAAAGAATCTTACCATCAACATACTGAGGACGAGAATACATCACATGACTCTGGCAAGCATACAATCTATGAGGGGCCTCTGCAGCATTCAGATAATTGGATGATTTTCTTTTATCGATCATCAATAAGTCCATCAGGATTTTGACCAAATCAGTTCTGGTTTCAATATGAGCACATAGGTTCAAGAGAAGTCTCTGTTGGCTTTTATAAAGTGGCTGTATGAAATTAAAACAATTAATACCTTTAAATTTACATGGAACATCATTGAAGAATTCAAACATGCCATACGGATACCTGAACTACGCGAAGCAACCGAATCAATGATTTCAAACCTTCTGTGTCAACTAAAGGTGACCCATCCGCCTCAACTAGCTTACTCCCCATTGATCGACGTGCAAGGATTC
Organism: Fraxinus cuspidata; assembly: GCA_903798385.1. NCBI lineage: Eukaryota > Viridiplantae > Streptophyta > Magnoliopsida > Lamiales > Oleaceae > Fraxinus > Fraxinus cuspidata. Next base: position 12,897 of record CAIGRP010076854.1, read on the forward strand.
CCCCAGCTCTTTCCAAGCCATCACCTCGTCTGGAAGAATCGCCTCTGCGGTTTCTAGGATACATACCAAAGAGAGTTTGGTTATATCTTTGTGCAAACCTTTCACGTAACATGTTTGCTTCCGCAACGAGAGAAGGCGTCAGATTTGCAAGAATAGCATCAGAAGAAGTTAAAAGAACCTGAGAATGCACAGGGAGAGAGATTCAAAATAATACAATCATCAGGAGCTAAAACCATATCCAATAACTCAGGTCAATTGGAAGAAATAAAAGAAATTGAGAGGCCACAAGTCACAAATGATAAAATACCTCTTCTCGAATGTCGGAAGGAAAAGTAGCAATTATCGAGACAGTATCCATCTCAACAGGTTGACCCTCCAATTCTTGTGACTGGTGCAGTCTTTGTGCCCGTTGTTGCGACAGAACTTCTTCCCGGATGTCAGGGGGAAGCGCTGCAAGAAATTCTGGATCAATATCAGCAGTATTTTGTGGCTCATCATTTTGAGGCTGTGATGCTTGATTCTGTTGAGCAGAAAGAACTTCAACCCGCAACTCCTCAGGAAGCGCATCTAGAAATGCAGGATCAATTGATCCAGAATCACCATCACCATCACCATCACCATTATGATGCTGTTCCTCAGATGCGACGCCTTGATCTGCTTCTTGGATTGGATCTTCAGAAACTTCAGTGACACTACGAAGTGATGCATCTCTCCCACCCATTGATGTATTATTTCCAAATAATACACTTGTTCTCCTCATTCGAGTATCACCACCACCTTGTCTTTCTACACCGTCATCATGACCGTCAGCACTTCCAATTTCAACATCAAGACTTCGTAGACTCTCCCCTAAAGTTGCCCCACTTCCGCTACTCTCTTGGCTCACTGCTTCAACATCCCGCACAACATCACTATTTTCATATTGCATTTCAACAGATTGAGGTTGTTGGCTTGATGTTTCTGTGCCGCGGATGGATTCATTTGCAACAGGCATGGTATTGTCACTCCTAGAGTTGTCCAATACCGCCGAGGAGGGAGCAGGTGCGTAACTGCTTTCAACATTGCCCTGGTTTTCAACAGGAGTTTCAGACATCATTATAGCTGAATCAGGACCAACTTCACCTTTATTTTGGGATTCAACCGTCGGGTTATCATTGGAAGCCTTCTCTGGGATTGGGCGAGTCAAGCTGGATACAAGAAAATCCTCAAGACCTTGAGGAATTGCAGACAAATTCGACCCACCACTTAGCTGGTTATCATTGGCCCACAAATTAAATCTGTGTCCTTGACGTCCATTTCTCAGAGTCCGAAAAAATGAATCCAACCGAGATGAGGGACCCTCCAAGTTTCTATCCAAGTTAGCATTGCGGACATTCTCTGTAAATATGTAGAAAAAGGAAAAACGGATGCCATGTGTAAAAATAGGCTGTTCTAAAGACTGGACGCATCTTTCGTAAATTGTAACAGCGCACAAACATTTACATAAATTGATAAAAGAAAATACTAAGGAAAGAGGACACTTAATAGGAAGCAAACCTGTTTGTCTTGGAGGGCCTGCAATCACTGAGGATGGCGGTTCCACCAAAAGCGGATGCTGGGAAGGCACAGTGCTATCAGCATTTCTGCCCAATAGATTGTAGATGGATGTAGTACGACCCTGGCGTCTGGATCCAAAAATTTCGACGGGCATTACATGGAGTGTTTCACTGTTAAAGCTATCTCTGCCAAAAACCTCTATATGGTCAAACACATTTATCCCATTCATTTCCTCCCCCAGCCTGAGTATAACACCATCCTCATCATCCTCGTCATCTTCATCTGCTTCCTCCATTACCTCCTCATCAAACTCGTCTTCATCATTTTCATGGTCATCATGATCTGTATCGGCATGTCTCAGATGATGTGATTCATCATCTTCCAGGTCATTGTGTTGTTCATCACCATCTTCATCTTGATCCCCTTCATCCCCTGACATCTCATCGTCGTCGTCATCATCAAGATCCCCTTCCACATTAGGTCGGATTTCAAATCTTATGCCTACAGTATCAAGGCCATTTTCGAGATTTCTGATGTTCTCGGAATTTTCTTGCATGTAATCACCTTCAGCAGTGGCAAAGCCGCCATCAATATCCTGGTCGTGCTCCATATCATCTGTGACAGCCTCAGACCCTACATAATTCTGGTTTGTGCTAAAAGACTCTCGGCGGTCAGTTGGCCCTGAATTTTCATTAGCTTGGGTTGTAGTTTCCATGGACCGTGACATGCTACCAACAGCATTATCTTCCCTAGGCTGACTGTTACTGGTATGTTTTGTCACATGCTCCCCTCTTCCAGAGTTCGAGTCGAACGCATGGATATGTTCCTTAGTCACGGACTCCAGGACTTTAAGAAGACCAGTCACAACCTTGGGTGAATCAGCATGATCCAAGTCTAACACACGAAGTGTTCGAGTGAATGATTGAACCAGACCAGCCTCTATGAAAGTAACAGAAGCTTCTGCAGATATGGATGAACCCGTTGGCAATCGAGCAGCTATTACATCATTGAGCAGGCCAGCAAGAGCTTGAATATCAACTCCTGGTGCCCTAAAACCATTATAAGAATCAACAAAATCATTGAAAGCATTGTTGATCTCTGTGAAGATTCTTTTCCTTGCCTCGGTGGAGCGAACACATGATGCTACCAGGAACTGGTTGGCTCTGCTAGCCAGTTTATGCCGCCAGTCCACATCTGTTTTTCTCTCCTTTTTGGAATTTTCAGAATATGGTAAGAATTTATAAAGAATGTGTTGAAAAATTCCACCACTACAGTAAGCTATGGCACCTCGTTGAGGTATACCCCGGTAACTGCAAACTTCAGCATCCTTCCGGATAAAAATATGAATAGACGATGCATACATCAAAAGAATCTCAGTCAGAAGCTTCAATATAAATACAATCTTAGCCATGGATGCAGAAGAATCTTGATTGTTGGCTTCATTCTCTTCAGATGCAGAAACAATAGCTTTTCCTTTTCCCTTGCTAGTAGAAACATCAATATCCATATCGATTGATGAGCTAAATTTGGTCACAGATTCATCTTTCAAAGGAGGTACAAAAGATATTACTGAATCCAACAGAAGATCAATCACACTTACAAAACTCTGAGGAGGTCTGCGATGGATCTTGAAATTCTTAACATTAGTATCAGTGTGCTTCCCATGCCCACTGCCTACACCACCCTTCCCATCATTAGTTTGTTTATCTTTCTCCTCCGTTTTCTCTTTCTCCTCTGTTTTCTCTTTCTCCTTCTCTCTCTCTTTGCATTTATCCTTGTCACGGTCTTTCAGTAAGACAATATACGGCCTATCACTCACCATCTCAACTTGGCACACAGACTTGGCAGCTTGCATGAAAATCACTGGATCCCGTTTAATGACTGAACTTAAATTAGACAGAAAATTGCGGGGTGCAAGCCTTCCAGTGGACTGTCTGTTATTAGCAGTTGCAACACTATGCCGTATCTCAGACTCCATGGCTTGCTGGAGGGTTTGGGAATCTTCAAGGATGTGCCGTATTATAATAGCAGCAACATTGTCAAAGCCAACAAACAAGCTAGTTGTTGGCAAGGAAAGAAGTAAGCGCAAACCCTCGGCTTCCAGAAAACTAACAGCAACCGAGTGAGTTCTCGTAAGGGTAGAACAGAGCTGCAATGCAGCATGCATTGTTTCTGAAGGTAGTTGTTTCCTCATACAACCACATATTATTCCAATAAGCCGATTTTGCTCCTGTATATCCAAATGCTTGGGCAATATCCCCAAAGTTGTCTGCAATTCGTTCTGCTTGTTGCCATCAATTACAAGAGATGGTTGGCTACCAACATCATTCTTCTTCAACAGTTCTAATATATCAGCATTAAACTTTATATCCACTTGAGAAAGACAATCAATGGCAATAAGAGCTGAAGTCACCCATTTTGGAACTTGCGATGCTTCTCCGTCGTGTGAACTAGAATTCCATAGTGAGAGCAGATCTGATGCAACTTCAACCAAGCCACTCTTAGAGGCTAATTCTCGTGCAGCTGCATCTTCATTAAGAATTAGAGCAAGAACATGAAAAAAAGAAGAAAGCATGTCTCTGTTTCCACTGTCGGATATGCTACCACAAAGCTTCACTTGGTCGATGATGAATGAAATGACTCTTGGTCTTTGCTTACCTTCATTTTGTGAGCAAATCATC
>CAIGRP010076855.1:0-13804 GCA_903798385.1 Fraxinus cuspidata
AGTTTTAGCGTCCTTCATCTTTAGTATTTCATACTCCCTTCTAAGATTGAGAACTTGCATTTGTCTTGTCCTTGCATTCTCCCTAAACTCCTTCTGCAATATGTCCCAGGCTTCCTTTATTGTTTCACATGTGATAATCCTGGTAAAAATTGCATCGAAAATGGCTGATTGAATGGAAGACAAAGCCTTGAACTTCTTTGCAACCTCCTCACTATGTTACTTCAATTGAGTAATAGTTAGATTTGCTCTAAGAGGTGGTGGCTCTGAACCAGATTCTGTGATTTCCCACAGGTCATAGGCCTTCAGATATGCCTTCATCTTCGTAGCCCAAAAATCATAGTTCTCTCCTGTAAATATTAAGGGTAAGGGTGCTGAGAAACTGCCTGAAGCCATCTTCTTGCTGATTTTATGAAAAGTTTTCTCTCAGGGCTGCTAGTAAAGTTCTTATCGATTTTGATTGATCTTACCGGATTGTGCACTTCTTCGGCCTTTACAATTCCTTCTAAGATAAAAAATGCTCTAATACCACTGTAGGATATTGAACAAACAGAATAAGAGAAACAGAGAAATTTTTTTTATATTCAATGGTTTTTTTCCCGGCTGAATATATAGCCATGATTTGATACAATTCAAAAATACTTTCTACCAACAAACATACTACCTACTACCACTAAACAATACTTGACAGTAATTTAACTTGTAGTAGGTCCAAACTAGCCTAACTTTACATCATTACATGAGTTAGACATAAACTAAAAACATGTGACTAAATGGAAACCAAAAACATTTGTTAAGTGACAACAAAAGTGTCATTTACACGCCCAACTCCAACAGGTTTACTTAATGAATGACCGATTGAAATGAACCGAACGGTGACAATTCTGCAGATGTAATTGGAAAGTAGAAAAAAGGTTTAGGTAAAAAAGGAGAAGTAAGAGAAATTGTGGAGAAGAAAGAAAAGTTAAAGGAAAAGGAAACATAAGAAATAGGAAAGAAAAGATAACGTGGGAGAGGAAAAAAAGGAAAGGGAAAAGAAAAAGTAAAGGAAAATCCAGGAAAAAAATGGTGTACATGAAACAAGAAAAAATCCAATTTTTTATATTGCATACTATACAAGTATTCCTCAATAATAAGCCGTAAATTTTATAATTTTATGGTGTTTCTCAATATTTATGTCTAACTACTTTAAGTAATTGGAAATTTATGTCATAAAGTTATGGATATTGTAAATAGTGTATTTTAACGAAGTGTTTTATACGCACGTCGCAAGCAAATGTCGCGAAAAGCTAATATTTTTGTAGTGCTTGTTGTCAAACAGTTGTTTTGTCATGATATGCTACGTTGTGACACCATGTACTCTAACAGATCTTACAAGTCTAATGTGATAATCAGTCACTTGCTAGGACTTTCATGCCAAATGCATTTATCAGCAATTTTATCATCCAATTTTGCTATTCATTTAATTTCTATAGTGAAACTCCTCTCTTTTTTCTCTGCAAACAATTTTTTTACTGTTGGGAATTGCTAATTTGATATCAGGTACATAATTATGGATATCAGAGAAAATTTTAATCAAGAATACAATATAATCTATATTCGGATGACTATGATCTTTACTTCTTGTTATAGATTCAAGTCGATATTAATATACAGTGTCAATATTGCATATGCATGGCATCCTAAAACGTGTGAATCATATATATATATATATATTAGCTGTTATGCTAGCTCACCCGCTGCGAAATGGTAGTTCTAGCTTGAGGGGCTCCTCTGTGGCATATCTAGATTTGTAGATCTCTGACTGTACTAGTATGATAATAAATCTACTCTCTAGGCTTTTCTAGAAAGTCAAAATGTATTTTTCAATTACCTTTCCCATCCGGTTTTTGTAACCTTTTAATTGCTCTACTGGCATAGTTATTTTTTTCTCTTCAAACAATATTGTTAGGAATTATAGCAAGGAAGCAAATCCTTGTGGGTTTTGAGTTTGTTGCGGAAGATGGCTCCAAGAAGGTGTTATTCCGGGCTCAATCAATCTGATCCAACCTTATCAAACAACCTCCAATCGACGGCTCAACCCACCACTATCTATTCACTTCGATTGCTCTAATTTGTACCCATAAAGGACACAAGAAAGAGGTGTTCTACTACAGCCACAAAGGCCAGAAACGAGATGGAGAAGACAGGTTAAAGCACAAAGCAATGAAAACACACAAAGTGAAGCAAAGGAAGCGGGCTTATATAGATGTAAGTTAGGTAAATAAATGTGCCAAGACAAGAGTACCTAATGAGCCAACCTATATGAGCCTTCCAGGAAATAAATACGAGCATCTCTTATTAAATTAGGTCACTTCTAATGGTCCCAAGTAGTTTTCAGAAAGAGCCATTGAGATGTCGATAATTAATTCAGTCATTTGATCGATGTCTATTGAAAAGTTCCAACAAGTAACATCATCGCCCAGAATTTTTGGGTATCAAAACCTAATAAATCTCTACCTTGATACCCAATAAACCAAAACACGGAGTTTATACTTGCATAATCAAGGCAAACAAATAAAATTGAAATCACAGACCTTACCTCATCTTTCGAGCCCCAACACATACTATACCTGCTTCATGTACTCAGGAGAGCTAAAGTGAAGAAATACCCAAGTAGAAGCAAGTAATTACAGTAATCAATCAAGAGTAAATAAATATACGATGAAAATAATACATAAGAACACAAATTTTTTCAAACGTGTTCACAAAAAACCTCAGACTAACACCAAGTTAGTCAATCAAATGGCCAACACATATACAACAAATGCATAAATTAGCCCACAAAAAAATCTTACCACACTTATCCTATTCAATTCCATGTAGCTTGCACCTCAATAATACATATCTCCCCTCATTGCCCACCATACTCACTAGACAAGTCACTAAAAAATATGTTTAACTGGTAAACCACAATATATTATAAGTCCACGTGTCTCTATCATTACCTCACTTCTCTCAACCTAACATAAATGATAGAAGTGTCGCTCATACACTCTACCTCATTAGTGTCTTTACAGATGGAGGATTCCAACATTTAATCACCTCTTGATTCGTAATCCAAATGTCACTCTCTATATCTCCGGGTACATATAGGCATCTATAGTCCACAAAGGGAACAAGAAAAGGGTGTTTTATTATTGCCACAAAGGCGGGAAAGGAGATGGAAAAGACAGGTTAAAGCACAAAGCTAAACAATCGTATTCCAACCTCTCTTAGAGGCAATGGAAACACATACATTGAATCAAAGGAAGTTGGCCTATATAGATATAGGTTAGGTAAATATATGAGCCAAGACAAGAATACATAATGGGCCAACCTATATTAGCCTTCCAAGAAGTAAACGGGTCATGAGCATCTCTAATAAATTAGGCAACTTCTTATGGTCCCAAATAGTTTTGGGTTGAGCCATTTTCATTGAGGTATCAATAATTAATTCAGTTATTTGATTGATGCCGACCAAAAGTTTCCAACAAGTAACATTAGAGTTGTAGTAGCATCTCTCAACCCAGATCATACATAGATAAATATTTTTCTTTATTTTAGTGAATTAATTAAAAAAATCTTGTAGACAAACTAATAATAGTGATGCCTAGGTTTAAAGTTCACATGTGATGCTAGCTCACTAGTCAGCAAACGTCTGTTCTATCTATCTTGAGAAGCTTTGTTGTGACACCACCAAGACCAATATATTCGACTAGACCAATGGTCGAATTATTGTACTCATTGAGATTTTTGTGGAATCCCAAATTTATTTTCAGCTACCTTTCGCCATTTAATTTTGCTTCATATGTACTCTCTTCTCTCTTCAAACAATATTACAATTGTCAGGAATTAAATATATGGTATTATGGCACATGATTATATATTTTATTGTAAATTCTAATCAAGATTGAAAATTAATTTGTGTATATATGAAAAATTTCAGTACTTGGTAAATTCATTATTACTATAGATAAATTAACTCTATAATATATTATTTCAATATTGAATATGCTTGGCGTCACTAAAGATTTTGAATTATGTGTGCCTTGTACAAGCCATTTGTGTAACGACCCGACCTCTATGCTCAAGTGATTATATTATACATATTGCCCGTTTTGAGTGGACATATACCTACTTATTCCCTTATAGCTTTCTATCGCATTGTCCAAGATTTGAATCCAAGGCTTCTGTCTAATGAGAGACTTAAGTTAAATCTTGGTACCAATTGTGACACGTAAATTGGACGTCGTTTTGGAGAATATTTGAAGTTTTGAAGGAACAAGATAAGAGATTTTCCAATGCCTAGACTTGAAGTCCAACTATGATGCTTGCTTCCTTTTTGACAAACAGTAGTTTCGACTAGACTAATGCTAGAATTAGTCTAATCGCAAAGATTTACGCGAATACCTAAATTTATTTATAAACGATCTTTCCGACCCAATTTTTTATTACCTTTTAATTTATCTTCAAACAATAATGCTATTGTCAAAAATTAAATATACGGTATTAGCCAACATAATTATAGGTTTTTGGTGTAAATTCTTATCAAGAATGAAAATTAATTTATATTCGGATGAAAAGTTTCGTTTACTTGCTCAATTCATTATTACTACAGATAAAATGAGCACATTATTATACTCTGTCGAATATTGAATGAAAATTGAATCACTAAAGTTTTTGGATTATGTGTGCTTTGCACATGCCCTTAGCGACAATCGCACCTGTACTTCACATAATTTTGGAGAATAATATAAGTTTTGAATGAATGATTCAAGACATTTATGCTTATAAGCTTGACATACTTTTCTACTAATGCAAGAAAATAAAAGGGTGAGATGTGATAAATTCTATGGTAGTAGAACAGCCAATTAAGATTTTCCAATTCTTAGATTCGAAGTTCATCTGTGGTGCTTGCTTACGTGAATATACGACTGTTGAAATTAGTCTTAAAATTCTGACTATTCCTAATTTTTCTAAATGTTATTCTTACTCACCTCATGAATATAAGATCATTGGAATAATCATATCCGAAATACGGTTTTACCCCTCCCCTTCAAGTCTTTCTAAATTCATCAGTAATTTCCCCGTAATGATTTCTTGTTTCTGCATCAATTCCTTTGCCCTTTTGATGTCCCAATCGATGAATAGCTGACCCCTAAAAGAGAAATTGAGGAGGAGAGACCCCTACCCTCCATTTCTCTACTAAAAAATGAAATCATGGAAACAAAGAATAATCAAACAAACAAAAAAAACTGCACGGAGTCCGTTAAAACCTTAAAACAGCTAAACTTCCAACAAAAAATGCCAATGATTGCAAGCACCACTAAAAATTTCAATATCCAAATGTACCATTATTTAAAAAAAAAAAATTAAAAGCTGAAAAGCCCAAAGCTTTATCTATTAGATATACACATAAGCTCCAAACAAAATCCGTAAAAAATCACAATCACAATAAACAAATTCCCACCCATAATCAAAATCTCACTTTGCCATAATAAAATTCACAACTCGAAACTACAATAATTAATTCAAACCTCGAGGTAAAGGGTTTGGGTCCTTTGGTTAGCTTAATGAACGATTGATTGAACTGAACTGAATGACTGTGTAATCAGGAAAGGAGAAAGGGTTGAGCAAAAAAGAGAAAAAGAAAAAGAAAAAGAAAAATGAAAAGGAAAAGGAAAGAACAGAAAACATGGGAGAAAAAAGCGCAAAAAAGAAGAGTAATGCTATTCGTAGTGAAGATTGCCGGCAGTCGCCCTATGTGGCATCAACGTAGCATAATTTAGTAATTCTTTTTTTTTTTAAATAAAAAAAATGGGAAATTAAGTCTTTTATCATAACACGATTCTTCCCAAAATGACCAAATTCATCCCAAAAATCTCTCACCATTCTTCTTCCCAAACTTCTGGCTCTGTTCTGGCTGTTCATCTACAACAAACTCATAATCATCCACACACCCGACTTCACATCCACACATTAATTAATTCCTCTACAGATTCACCCAAATGGTAATGAAGGTTCTGGATCTGGATTCTACATCGTCTATTCTCTTATTCATAGATTAGAAAATTATGCTTTTCGGGTTGAGATCTAGAAAATAAAGAACGAAATTTGGTGAGTACATAAATCAGCCATTCGGTTTGATCCATGCTTTAAATGTCACCGTCGATGTTGTAAAGCTCGATCCCTTTTTCTCTATCAAGGTATTATTTTCTATTAGTTCTGTAATTTGTATAGTTAATTTCGTGATTTTGACTCACATTAACATCTAATTTACTATTTCTGTTGAACCCAAGATTTAATGGAATCCAATGTTATACTAACTTATGTCGACTCTATTTTAATCTCTCTTATTATTGGTAATTTTAAATCTGTTATTTCATTTGAACCGGTAAAGTACGTAATGTTGTATTAGTTGTTTCAATACAATATTAAGATTTTTACCTATGGATTTGGTGAATTCTATTAAGATATCAGTTGTTTCAATCTGAACATGGATGTATTTCTTTGCTTAGAATGTTTTATATGCAAATACTTGTGGTCCATACAATACACGCATGCTACAAATACAATAGTACTCGTAGTTTCTTACCTTTGTTCAGATTGTAGCAAGTACCCTTTACCATGATTAGAGAACACTTGAATTATAAGACAGTCATTACGTGTGTTATAATTTTTATGTATTTCAGATTCTTGTATTTTAATAGTTTCGAAATGCATTTCTGATTATTTTATTTTAATAGATTTAAAAGACTTCAAGATGCTTATTGAGAAAGATAATATGTTTGATATAAGCGAGGAAGAATATGTTGATGAACAAGAGGTACAAAAAAACAACGTTCGTAAAGAGATCATGCAAGTGCCTGAAGTTGGAATGCAGTTTGATTCAGTTGACAAACTTTTTGAGTACTATAAACAGTATGGAAAACAAGAAGGATTTGGAATTATAAGGCAATCATTACGATCACAAGGGGATTTAAAATTTGATGTTCTAGGGCAGGAAACTCAAGGTCCCAAAAACGAAATTACCTCAATCCTAACCCATTGACAAAAAGTGGGTGCAAAGCTAGAGTTAATGCTTCTGTATTGAGAGATGGGAAGTGCAGGATTAATTCTATTTCACTTGAAGACAATCATGGTTTGAGTCCACAAAAATCAAGATTTTACTTATGCAATAGGGAAATTAGTATTGGTGCTCAAAGAAAACTTGAATTGAATGATCGAGCTGGGATTAGTGTGGCAAAGAATTATCAATCATTTGTAGTGGAAGCTGGTGGTCAAGATAATGTCTCATTTTTGGAAAAAGATTGTTGAAATTATATTGATAAAAAAAGAAGATTAAGACTTGGTATTGGAGATGCTGAAGCAANTGCAAGGAGTAGGGCTGCTTATGAAGAATTTAGGGTTGTCGTTACCTTTGATAGTACCTACTTGACAAATAAGTATGACATGCCCTTTGCACCTTTTGTAGGTGTGAACCACCATGGACACTTTATTTGGATGTGGATTATATACGATTGAGGACACTACAAAATTTATTTGGTTGTTACGTACTTGGCAATCATGTACGTCTGGATGTGCACCGAGTGCTATAATTATAGATCAAGATAAAGCTATGCAGAATGCAATTGAGGTTGTATTTCCTAACACTCAACATCGTTGGCGTCTGTGGCATATAATGAAAAAGGTACTAGAGAAGTTAAGGAGTTATAAGCAGTATGAGAAAATAAAAAATGTCTTGCATAATATTATTTATGAATCTTTGGAGAAAGAAGAATTTCAAGAAAAATGGGAGCATTTCATTAGTGAGTTCAATCTTTGCGAAAATGTGTGGTTATGTAATTTGTATAACGATAGGCGTCGTTGGGTTCCTGCATTTGTAAACGACACATTTTAGGCTGGTATGTCAACCACGCAATGTAGCAAGAGTATGAATGCATTCTTTGATGATTATGTTAACTCAAAGACAACATTGAAGCAATTTATCGAGCAATATGATAATGCTTTGAGAAGAAAGGTAGATAAGGAAAATCGTGATGATTTTCAGTCTTTTGCTACAATGATTCCGTGTGTAACACATTATGGAATAGAAAACCAATTTCAATCTGTATACACTAATTCAAAGTTCAAAGAATTTCAAAGAGTTGACCGGGAAATTATATTGTGAAGTTACTTTTGTTGATGAGAAAAATGGATTATTTGATGTGGCTGAGGATGTAATGATTGGAGATAGATATAAAAAAAGTTCATTTTTGTGTTTATTGCAATGAAGTGGAAAATGAAGTTAAATGCGCTTGTCGATTATTTGAATTTAGAGGCATTTTATGCAAGCATACTTTATCGGTCCTTCTAAAACTAGATAAACAAAAAGTTTCAAAAAAGTACATCTTAGCACATTGGAGGAAGGATTTAAAAAGAATTCACACAAAGGTGAAAGTTACTTATGATGATTGGAAAGGTGGACACGAGGCTCAACGTTATTACAAGCTACAAAAGAAATTAAGTGATGTTGCTGACTTGGCTGTCCTTTCTGATGAGAACTGTGCATTATTGTGCAAAATGATGGATGAATTTTATTCAAAAATAAGTGAAAATGAATCAGATTTGAGAAGTTGTTCTTTGACAAGTACCAATGCCTCCATTGAATTTGTTAAAGCTTCTGGTGAAAGTAATGGACTTCGTAGTCCTATAGTTGTTCGAAGACATGGACGTCTGCCTAAGAATAGAAAGGTCTCCAATGTAGAAAAGTTTGTTTCTAAGAAGAAAAAACTTGAAGACAAAAAAATCAAGAAAAAAGTACAAAAAGTTGAGGTACATGATTACGTAAACTTATTCAGATTTATTAAGAATTACAATTTATTTTAACATACTAAAGTTATTATAATTTTTATTTAGCTTCAATCTCAAGCAATTGGACACGATGTTTTCATTCCCTTTGGAATTAGCACAAAGGAAAGTACAAGTATCCAGGTAATGTTAAATAAATATTTTTATATTATTTTGATGATATTTTTTAATCAATTTCACTTTATTGGCTTTATGAACAGGAAAGACAATTATGTACATCTGGTGTTTCTCAGGTTGATAATGTGGCAAGATTCGAGCAACATGCACCTCACTTTCATTACTTCGCACCTTACACTCCGAGACCTCTAGATTTACCAAATTCCCTATTGAATGCCCAAGGTAAATAAAAGTTCAATTTGTACTATTATTTGATTATTGTATATATCTGTGTTGATTTTTTTAAAATTAGGTTATTCAATACATTATTCCAATCCGTATATGCAGCAGGAAGAAGACATCTAGCTTGTAACTTGAATAAGGTGAGGATAATCTCCAACTCAATTGTTATATATGTTTTGATGTATTTCATTTTACTAATTTTATTTCTTGAAAAACAGAAGTCTATGCTGGTGTCGTTAGATGATATTTCAGAAATTTAGATTAGATGACACTGCCATGATTTGCATCTTTGGTGTATTCTTCTGAGATTGGAGAGAATTTGGCACCGCCATTACATTCAACCAATTCAAAGAAGACTGCATATTAGAAAAACCTGATAAACTCCTTCTCGGGGTGCAAATGCAAATTGTGAAATACTGGAGTCTACATTTTATTCATTGGATATTAATTATAAAAAATTCTTACTATTTTGATATGCCCAATTTGGAGATTTATCATACTTCCTATATGTTTCAAACTTCATAATTATTTTATGGATAGATATGAATAACACAATCAAATTCAGTAAAGTAATTATTTTATGTCTTCCACGATATGAGTGTGAACTTTGAACTTTGTTTCGTGAAATTAAATTAGCACGGATTTTTTATCGTTTCTGACATAATTATGTTGCAGTATCAATACCAAAATAGACTCGTTACTCACAATCAAGCAATTAGGACATTATAAAATAAGCAACAGATTAGTCACATATGGTCGAGCTAGTGCTCTAGTGCGCCTATAATTTATTGTGATGACTTCTTTCTTCATTTTCTCACCAAAGTTGTTAACACAAATTCAGACAGAATGGCGTGGAATTGGGCATCGTTAGGCACGGAAGCATGTAGATTATTAACAAGAAGACCAGAGCTGCAAAGCCTAAATTGATAGTGTAGCAGCAGCAGTTAATACAATCACCACTATTCGCAGCCATCAGGCATGTCGAAAAGGCTGTTTCCCTATGGAAGATGGTAATGAATCGAAATGGGAAAGGAAGGAGTATGGCATGAATTGGAAGGATTTCATGAGAAATACGTGTTCTTTTTACAATACTGCAACCAGTTCATAATTATCTAAGCTTCTATGATAGCTAGAGTAAGAAATACAGGGTAACACTTGTTTACGTCTGCCTCAAACTATCTCACGATATCCTCTATAATTTTGGCCCGCAGTAGTCCCTCAAACCAACTTTATATACAATAGAAGAACAACCAAGCTGAGGAAGTCGAAACTTATTAGTCCAATCTAGCGACAAGAACAAAAACAGCAGAAATCAGTCTTTATATAATAAGTTCACGTATCAAATGGAACTTGGAAATTGTTAACGATGGGGCAACAAAGGTGAAGGTAAATATGTTTCTTCATCACTGCCGCAATTTGAAATGGCAAGTGTCCCCTGCAAATGCTGAAGATTCATCAATTCCCTTAGTCCCAAGCCACCGACTTTGCTGACAAGTTTTGGCAATGTCCGCAGGTTTATCAAATTACCCATTTCGACCGACATTTCCCTCAGGTGAAGGCAAATATGTCTTCTTTATCACTGCCGCACCTGTTGCAATAAATTAAAATGGGCTATGCATCATATAATTAAGCACATTCAAAGATGGAACCCTCAACATTTCCCCTGCAATTCGTATAGACGATGTAGAATCCAGATCCAGAACCTTCATTACCATTTGGGTGAATCTATAGAGTAATTAATCAATGTGTGGATGTGAAGCCGGGTGTGTGGATGATTATGAGTTTGTTGTAGATGAACAGCCAGAAGTTTGGGAAGAAGAATGGTGAGAGATTTTTGGGATGAATTTGGTAATTTTGGGAAGAATCGTGTTATGATAAAAGACTTATTTTCCCATTTTTTTTATTTAAAAAAAAAAAGAATTACTAAATTATGCTACATTTCCTTTTTTAACATTATTCCACATAGGTGCCACGTAGATGCCACATAGGGCGACTGTCGGCAGTCTTCACTATAAATAGCATTACTCAAAAAAGAAAGAAGGAAAAGGAAAAGGAAAGAAAATTGTAGGACAAAAAGTTTTGCACGCGAAAAAAATCCACTTTTTATTGCGTTCTATAGAAGTATAATACGCCGTAAAATTTTAACTTTTTACGGATTGTCTCAATATTTATGCCTAACTAGTTTATGTAATTGGAAATATTTGGCACACATTAAAGGAATGTCGTAAATAGTGTATTTTAGCTACATGTTTTCAAGCACCGTCGTAAGAGAATTGGTGGAAAGCTGATTTTCATGTATTGCTTGTCGTTAAATAGTAGTTTTGTCATGATAGGCTACGTTGCGGCAACACGTACGTATTTAATGTAATGGGCAAGCGTGTGAACAAAAATTACTTAAATTGATATGTTGTAAAAGTCAAGGAGTAATGTGCAAATAGTAGAAAGTGGTGTTATATTAGGTCTAGGGTTCGTGAATGGAAAATAAGGAAAAACGGCGCCGGAATATCGCTAGCTTATCGCCAAGGTTTGGCTCGAGTGTCAGAAACAGAAATTGCGTCGCCCACCTGTCGCTCGAGCTAAGCTGTCGCCTCACCTTAGCTCGAGTGACTACTTATCGCTCATCCATCACTCGAGCGACAATGCTATTCGGGAATTTTTTAATTCGTTTCTTAAAGACTTTTTGTCCGGCCCATTCATTCCTTAACCTAATCTATAAATACCAAACACCACAGAACTGGTTTTCTAAGGTTGAACATTGTGGAAAACACAAACTTGTCATATCATCTTGATAAATTTACTTTCATCCTTCATTTTGTTATTGGCAATTGGTGGTGAAAAAATCAAACTCACAATCCGAATAACAAACTACTACTTCTTTCATATCTATCAGAATATCTGAAGATCAAAGGAATGTGATTGGAGTTCCAGTTGTTGAAGAATGTGGTGTTCTTTGTTAAGCCACATGAGATAGACAATTTCACAAAACTGGGAGTTGCTGCAAGATAGCGCAATCCAGGAGAGCTTTGAAAACTGCAGCTGGGAGTCGATACAGGAGCACAAAATCCTAGAGAGCAGTGGGAATTGCAGTCATGAGGTCAGAAAGGTCGTGTCGCCGTCTTGTCTAGTGGACGGTAAGTTCAATCATTTATAGTGGATTGTTGACTGGCAAAGTGCCTGGAATTTTTTTCAAGTTGGGGTTTCTCCGTGATCATATTATGCGTTATTTATTGCTTTATTTACTGCTTTTATATTCTATGATATTCAAACAAAGGATAATTGAACTGATTGCATAATCATCTAGAGGTATTTAATTAGTGACTTGTTGCTCAATAGTTATAATTTGCTAATTCCGTATTTACACCTATTCACCCCTCTCTAGGTGTAGTTTGAGTCGAATTTCGTATTTTCACGTACATTAATAGATCTGACCAGACTGATATGATAATCAGTCACTTGTTAGGACATTCAGGAGAGCCTAAATGTATTTATCAATGATTTTTCCCGCCCAATTTTGTTATTCATTTAATTGCTCCACTGAAAACTTCTATATTTTCTCTTCAAACATTATTTTTGCTGTTGGGAATTACACATTTTCTATCAGGTACATAATTATGGATTTGAGAGAAACTTTTAATCGAGAATACAATGAAATCTATATTTGGATGAAAATGATCTTTACTAGTTCTATTTAATGTTACTATGGAAACAAGTCCATACCTATGTACAGTATCAATATTGCAAGTGCATAGCATTCTAAAGTGTGTGAATTAAATATGAATTGTCGATGCAGTTACTGGGGAAAACTGTGTTACAAATTTATAAGCACAAATATTGTAGTTCAATCATTAAAAAAAATATATTTTTCTAAGTGCATAGCATTCTAAAGTGTGTGAATTAAATATGAATTGTCGATGCAGTTACTGATTGTCGCACAAGAATTGCATATAAGATTAGGCCAATCACTTAGAAAAATATATTTTTTTTAATGATTGAACTACAATATTTGTGCTTATAAATTTGTAACACAGTTTTCCCCAAATAAGGGAAATAAGTGGAAAAGATCTGATAAGTTCTAAATTAATAGATGTCTCCTGGATTCAAAGTTAGCTGTGATGCTAGCTCACTAGCTATGAAATGGTAGTTCTAGCTTAAGAGGCTCCTCTTTCACACTATCTGGATTGGAAATATGACTCTACTAGTATGATAATAAGTCTACTCATTAGGCTTTTCTGGAAAGTCAAAATGTATTTATTTATTTTCTTTCCCATCCAATATTGGTAACCTTTCAAATGCTCTACGGAAAAATTATCTCCTCTCTTCAAACTATATTGTTACTATTTGGAATTGCTCATATGGTGCCATGTACATAATTTTAGATTTCCACAATTAAAAAAAAAAAAGAAAAAAAATCTAATCAAGAATACAAATTAATCAGGTTCGGAGGAGAAGACTTTGTTCTTGTTCAATTTATTTTTTACTGTACATAGACGTCCATACTATATACTCTGTCAATATTTCATGTGTCTGGCTGGTGTTGTTAAAGCTTTTTAATTATGTGTTGGAATTTTGTTCAAGAATTATAATGGAAGGAAGAATT